>JABXWE010004130.1:0-50934 GCA_014611495.1 Limonius californicus
TTCGGAAATGTCTGTCGCAGGATCTCCATACTTATTCTTGCAGTATGACAGGTCGCACCGTCTTGTTGAAAAAAGTGATTTCTTTCTTCTTCTTCAATTTGCGGTATAAAAAATGTCTGCAGCATATGTGCATACCGTTGAGAATTGACTGTGACTGTTTCGCCGTTTTCTTCAAAAAAATATGGACCGATGATTTTTGACGATGATACAGCACACCAAACAGTCACTTTTGGGGAATGTAAGGGTCTTTCATAGATTTCACACGGGTTTTCGGTAGCCCAGTATCGAAAATTCTGTGTATTTACCATGCCATGTACGGTAAAGTGTGCTTCGTCGCTCATGAAAAGATGTTGTGCGATATCGGGTTCCTCATTCCTTAACTCCAAAAAACGTTGACAAAACTCAATACGACTTTGCTTATCACGATCAGTTAACTTCTGTACCACTGCTATTTTGTATGGATGAAACTTCATTTTGTGCAGCATTCGTCGGGTACTTGTTGCAGATAAATTTAACGCTGCCGCATGCCGTCGAACTGATCGAGTTGGGCTACGCAGAATTGATTGTCTCACCCGTTCCTCATTTTCAAGATTGCATGCAGAGCGAATCCTCCCGGTTGATTTTCTTCTCTCAACTAAACCATGATTTCGCCACTTCCTTACCCAATACGAAATAACAGTTCGAGCCGGTACATCACGAACATTAAAATGTTGACGAAATAAACGTTGAGTTTGAATAATTGAACTAAATTTAATAAAATTGTCAACACAAAATATGCGTTGCTGTATATTCCAACGCACCATTTTGACAACTGTCAAAATATCTCCAAAGCCTCCTCTTTCGATTGTTATCAGTAATTTAGCGATTAATAAAATATATTTTTTGTTATTTCCTATTAAAAATGAACAAATCATTTTGGCTCTCACTGTATATGCAATATAGCTACTTGACTTGGTTAAATTTTTGATTTTCAGACAATACAGACACGGACACGCATGCGGATGTTATAAACGAGGCGGACGCGGAAGAAGGCGATCTCGTGGAGGAGATAAGTGTGGTGTCTTGAGTGGTTCAGGAAATTAAATAACACTTATAAGTTTATTTACTTTATTTAATTACACAACTGGTTTACACAACTTACTTACAATAAGGTCTGAGCTGAGAATGCCCCTGGTCAGATCCTACGAAATGTGAGACCCTTCTGTCTAGTCCCCCTCGACCCTCTACCTGAGGCACTTAGCTTAAGCTCTTTTGACACAGCGTTGCCACTATTCATTTAACAACCTGTTCAATATACCACACACCTCCCTTTTAAGATTACGAGAATGTATTTCCTACAACTGTATACATGCTATCTTATTCTAACTTATCTAAGGCTAAATTATTTTGGTAACGCAACATTGTTACCAAATCGATTCGGAACATTTTTAATTCTTACGCTCCTACGAATTGAGCTTCCTATCTGTACATCGCTATTGGCAACCCCGATCCGTTCATTATCTATACTAACGTTTGGTACATTATTAAGAATAGCATCTGGTTCTGAGTTTTTGCTCTCATCAGAATCGAATCTACCTATTCGACGGCGTGCCGGTTAAGCTTCTGTCCCACCGTTTTGCTGTAAGCCTAAGTCATCTTGGTTATTCCCTTCGTAACCAATGATTTGGTTTAAGTGTCTTTTCCAATACTGACCGCTGTCTGCTACTTCGCATATATAAGTCACCTTACCTACACGTCTTTTTATTGTTGCTGGTGTCCACAATTTTTTATTAATTGTGCGGTAATCCCTAACCATAACTTTGCTTTCCACTTCGAATTTTCTGTCCCGTGTATGTAAGCTAATAGTTCCCTTATCATCTTCCTTCGGTTTTAGCAAATTCAAGCACGTTCTTAACTCACGCCCTTGAAATAACTTTGAAGGTGATTCCTTCGTGGTACTATGCGGAGTGCTACGGTAATTAATGAGAAACCGACACATCAAGGTATCTACATCGACGTTTTTGTTAGTTTCATCATAAGTTGCTGCTTTGAATGCGTTTTTAAACGTTTTTACCGCGTTTTCAGCAGCCCCGTTCGACGCCGGATAAAATGTAGGTGTGGTGATGTGTTTGACACCATTATTTTTTAGAAAATTTTGGAATTGCGTACTAACTAATTGCGACCCATTATCTGACACAATCGGCTCCGGAATTCCCATACTCGTAAATGTTAACCGCAGCTTGCTGATCGTATTAGCCGCGTTTGCATTGTTTTTCATGTCATGCACATCCACCCATTTACTGAAACTGTCTAACACTATTAAGTAAATTCTATTTCGCAAGTCTAAAAAATCAACGTGAACCCGTTCACCCACCCTGGATGCTTTTGGCCAAGGCGTTAACCCTGCTTTTGGCGGATCCTGTCTGGTTTTTAAACACGCTATACATGATTTTGCCATTTTCTCGATGTCCTCGTCGAGTTTTGGCCACCACATGTATGTATCGCGCCACCGATTTCATTCTCACTATTCCCTGATGACTTGCATGTAATTCCTTTAGTAAATTAGTCCTTACCGTTTTTTGAATAATCACCCTGTAACCCCACATTAAACAGTCTTGCGTTACTGTTAATTCGGTTTTCCTATTAAAATATGGTTTTAGCTCCGCATCATTAGTCGAGTTTGGCCAACCAGTCTTTACAAAATTCATTATTTTACTAAGTATCGGATCTCTTATAGAATCTACTCTAATTTGATTACTATCTATACTACTTTGCGCGTCCGCGTTTTGCAGCGGCAAAGGTAATCGCGAAAAACTGTCAGCAACTGAATTTTCGCTGCCCCTAATGTATTCAATTTGATAGTTGAACCCTGACAAAAATACTGCCCAACGCTGTAAGCGATTAGCTGCCATTTGTGGGATGCCTTTATATTCCCCAAAAATAGCCAATAACGGGCGATGATCCGTCCTTAAAATAAACTTCTGTCCCAACAGATAATTTTGAAATTTTTTGACCCCAAAATACAAACCCAACGCCTCTTTATCAATGACCGCGTAATTTTTTTCCGCGGGCGAATAAGTCCGCGAAATAAAACCTATCGGCCGTTCTGTACAGTCTTGGTACCGGTGACACAAAGCTGCCGCGATGCCCATTTCCGACGCGTCGCTTGTCAATATTATTGGTAAGTCCGGATTAAAATGAACTATGATTTTATCCGATGCAATTTCATTCTTAACTAAATTGAAAGCGTTTTCGCATTTAGTACCCCAACAAAACTTCGCGTCTTTCTTTAAAAGATCATATAACGGTTTCATGGTTTCTGCTAATTTTGGCACAAACTAAGTAAACAACCTCCGGTTTGAAAAATTCGCATTTCTCAAGCTTGATTTTTAACCCGGTCTCCGCAAGCCTTTTAAAAACGGTGCCCAAGTTCTCTAAATGCGTTTCTGAATCTTTCCCTGTAATGATTATATCGTCCAAAAAATTAGCAACCCCCGAGACTCCTTGTAGTAACTGCTCTAGTTTCCTCTGAAAAATTGCGCTGGCTGGAGATATGCCAAAAGGCAACCTATTTACTTTGAAAATACCCTTATGCGTGCTCCATGCCACAATTCTAGTAGACTCATCATCTAACTGAAATTGGGCATACGCCATGCTC
Organism: Limonius californicus; assembly: GCA_014611495.1. Taxonomy (NCBI): domain Eukaryota; kingdom Metazoa; phylum Arthropoda; class Insecta; order Coleoptera; family Elateridae; genus Limonius; species Limonius californicus. The sequence goes on from JABXWE010004130.1 coordinate 3,638, forward strand.
AAGTCGATTTTACTAAAGTTTTCACCCCCCTGCAAGGCCGCAAATATTTCCTCCACTCTTGGTAGTGGATACTTTACCTCTACCAAATACTTGTTAACGGTTGTTTTATAATCGGCGCATAGTCGAATGGATCCGTCTACTTTCATGACTGGCACCAGTGGCGTGCCCCAAGGATTGTTTTCAATCTGCGTGATTATATTTTCCGCTATTAACCTTTCCAATTCTGTTTCTACTTTTTCCTTGTATGCAAACGGAATGGGCCTTGGCTTACAGAAAACTGGTCTATATTCGGGTTTTAATTCTAAATGAATCTTTTAAAATTTGTATGAGCCCAGCTTGCCATCAAATAGTGATTCGTATTCCTTTAAAATCCCTTCTAAATGTACCTCTTTCATGTAATTTAATTGTTTACTTTCTGCAACCTTTCCTATTCCTAAACCAAAAGCAAGCAACCAATTTCTGCCCAGCAATGGCGGGCCTCCCCCTTTAACAACATAAAGTTTAATATCTTTTATTTCCTTGTTGTATTCCACCTTAGCCGTGAAATGTCCTAATGGTTCGCTAGTTTTGCCCGTGTACTCTTTCAGAACTATATCATTAATGTTTAATTGATAATTACCAAATTTACTATAAAATAACTTTTCTGAAATCACACTTACACCGGCACCACTATCGATTTCCATTTCAATCTCAATATTACCTAATTTTACTTTTGCGTTAATAGAGTTATCTCTACTAGTTCTTATACTAAATAATGGTAGGTCCTCTTTATCGGCTACCGCAATGAAGTGATTCCTCTTACTCGGTCCAGAATTTTTGCAAACACTAGCTAAATGCCCTATTACATTACATTTATAACACTTGGAGTTCTTAAACTTACATGTTTGATTGACCTGATGACGCTTTCCGCAAACCTGACAAACATTACCTTCCGCTGGCGTAACTGCTTTCTTCACCTGATGTGTTTGTTTTGCCGCTCGCGCCGGTATTTTGCCCTTTTGCGCCCAGTTCACATTAACTGCTTCTCTGTCGATTCTTGTTATCGCACTTGCTGCTAGGCTGGCTTCTTTATTCAATGCAATTTCTACCATTGAATTCATAGCTGCATCTTCATTGTACTTTTCTTCACACAATTTGTCCAAAATAGGCCCTTTAACGAGTCCCGTGACAAATTTGTCCCTCAGCACCTTATCCAAATTTTTAAAATTACAATTCACGGATAGATTTTTTACCCTGGCATGCCACTCAGTGATTGTTTCGTCCCGTTTTTGCATTGCTCCGTAAAATTCCACTCTTTCTCGGAAAATTGAAACTTTAGGACTGAAATGTTCCTTCATACACTTGCATAACTCATCGTATGTTTTCGCACTGGGTTTATCCGGATAACACAAATCCCGTAATAAATTGTAAGTCTCTCCCGATAGCTGGCTGATTAACACTGCACTTTTTCTTTTTGATGTATCCGTATCTTGTATTTCATTGGCCGCGAAAAACTGCTCCAACCTTTCCTGGTAAATAGTCCAATCTTGACCGTTATGGTCAAAACGCTCCACCGCACCAATTAAAGCTGACATTTTTCTCCAACGAAACCTCCCAACACGTACATACACTCAAAAAACTGCCGTTACTCACACCCTTCTTTTAATTTTTAAATCCTCGTCGCCAATGTGGTGTCTTGAGTGGTTCAGGAAATTAAATAACACTTATAAGTTTATTTGCTTTATTTAATTTACACAACTTGTTTACAACTTATTACAATAAGGTCTCTGCTGAGAATCCCCCTGGTCAGATCCTACAAAATGTGAGACCCTTCTTTGTAGTTCCCCTCGACCCTCTACCTCAGGCACTAGCTTAAGCTATTTTGACACAGCGTTGCCACTATTCATTTAACAACCTGTTCAATATACCACAGTGATAAAGGAGCGGGACGGGGGAAGACAGAGAGAGGGAGAGAGTGAGAAATTACAATGTACAATGAATACATCAATCACGATTTCTCGTTCTGGAAATTATATATATAAATATTTAATATACCATAGAATACACATTTTACAAGGACATGTAAAGGCTTCTTACTCTTACTCCTACTTCTGCTCCTACTCCTGGTCTTACTCTGAGCTCTTGTTCTGAGCTCTTGCTCTGAGCTCTTGCTCTGAACTCTTGCCCTTACTCTTACTCTGATCTTTTACTCTTACTCTTACTCTTACTCTGAGCTCTTACTGTTACTCTTACTCTTACTGTGAGGTCTTACTCTGAGCTCTTCCTCTTACTCTGATCTCTTACTCTGAGCGCTTACTCTTACTCTGAGCTCTTACTCCTACTCTGAGCTCTTACTCCTACTCTGAGTTCCTACTCCTACTCCTACTCTGAGCTCCTACTCTGAGTTCCTACTCCTACTCCTACTCCTACTCCTACTCTGAGCTCCTACTCCTACTCCTACACCTACTCTTACTCTTCGGGAGGGGTTCTCGATCTATTTCTTTACATTTAGCGTCAACCTCTTAACGTTCTCTTTCATAATTTATTCTAAAAATTATATCTAAGGGATATAGGTAAAAAGAGTACGGTAAAGAGAAGACGCATAAGAAAACATTCAGATGCGTATGCTTCCCAGACATTTAGGTGCAATGGGAAAAGGAAAATAGTGAATAACTTATTAGGAATTACGAAAAGTAGAGGCGAAAGAAGGATACAGAGAAATAAGAGTATGGAGGCAGCCACACTGTTGCAAAAACTACACAGTGACAGTTATACAAGGTGTTTTTGAAAGGTACCAATAAGGTACTTCCTAAGAGAGATACATCTTTTGAAAGGTCCATCACCGAGAATGGTTTTTTTGGAATAATATGTGAACCATTTGAGCTAGAATTGCGAAATTTGGAATATTGAATACATTTTCGATGCCAAAACTGATTCTGCATCAAATTTGGAATAGCTTACCCCAAAAAATCCCAAATGAGCGAAGACTCCGGTAAATTCTGTCACTTTTTGTGGGGGAGTTTCATCACTTTTCAGTAGAAATTAAGGTAATTTGAACCATTTTACACAAAAAACGCACTCTTGTTGAAAGTCGCATTTCGAGGTTTTTCGATGTGAATGTTCAGAAACACGTTACGCGACTATGTTAGTCAGATTTGTTTTGTATCAATCTTGTGCTAAAATAAATCGACACGAATTTTCTTTTGGCGAATTGACCGATATGCATTTGAAGTATGGAAAAGTTAACAGCAATGGTCTACAGGGTAGGCGACTCTATGCTAAAGCTTTTTCGGATCGCCAGTTGCCAACATTTGCAAATGTTGATCGACATTTAAGAGAAAACGGTAATCTTGAACATGGGACTGGGGACCTCCAAGAACTACCAGAACTCCTGCATTGAAGGCGGCGGTTCTTGAGTGCGTTGAGGAAAATCCGCGCTATAGGATGATGGGAAACCGATGGAGAATTAGGCATTGAAAACAATTGCTATACCCTTATCATTTTCAGCGAGTACAGGCCTTATCGCCGAATCCGCAGGTGTTCTTTTTCGTCAGTGATTTTTAACAAAACGCACACATCAATTAAAATTTGAAGAACGCTTTTTATTCACGGACTAAGCATCCGGTACCCGCGATAATGTTTTTTGTATTCGTAACGAACGAAGACATAAGCTCAATTTTCTGTGAATGTCGGGGCTGAAATTATCAGTGATGTTTTAGAAGCCCCGTTTCGCACCCGGCGGCTTACTGGTGAAAAGCATTCTAAATTTTTGGAGAATTAGCTACCTTGCATGAAGATGTTCCTATCGCCGCAAAGTTGAGAATGCAGTTTACGCATAAAGGTGCTCCAGCACATTTCTCAATCCTAACTAGAACATCCTGAATCGTCCCTATGGAAGAGGATGGAATGGTCGAGGAGGTATAACAGGATGACCACCTAGATCTCCTGATCTAAATCCTCTGGATTTTTATCTCTGGAAACATTTACGAAGTTTAGTTTATTCTGAGCCAATTACCAATGTTTAAATTTTGCAACAAAGTATTGTTGAAGCTTTGAAAGAATAAGAAACACTCCAGGGATATTTAAGGGAGGCAATCTTTTTGCCACGAATTAGCATGTACATTGGAAGCAGTGGTGAGCATTTTGAATATGTTTCGAAAAACATCTGAAAAACCTTCACCTGTGACGCATTTACTTTTCATTCTAGTGTTTACCTGTTCAGTAAATTGATTAGAAATTAAAGCACGTGTCTTAATTTTCGAAATTTGCGTAAGTAGCGCTTCTTACATTCACATACAAATCTTGAAAACGGTGCACGATATCGACTCACAACAAGAATACCTTGTTTGTGTGAACATATTCAAATTTCCATAATTTCTACTGAAAACTGACGAAACTCTCCCACAAGAAATGGCAGAATTTAGCGGAGTCTCGTCTAATTTGGGAGGCTCTTTGGGGTAAGTTATTGCAAGTTTGATTATAGAAACGGTTTTTGCATCAAAAGGTTTTTCAATGTTCTAACTTTCGTAATTCTAGTTCAAACGGTTCGCATGTTATTTCAAGAAAGCCATGCTCGGTGATGCACCTTCGAAGAGCTGTATGTCTCTTAAAAAGAATTTTTTCAGTATGTTCTTGTTTCTGTTGACGGAATCAGCACGAGAAAAATACGGGACATTTCAGAAGCACCCTGTGTATCCCCTTTTTCACAATCGCTTTGCCAATCTACTTTGTATAACATCATTGGTGTTCGATGTCTCCCCACGATTTACCTTCATGCCATTTACAAATTCCGCTGCTTAACGCTAATATAATGTTCAAAATACATTCATGAATAAAAATGGGCACATTATTGTGTACGTGAATTCAAATGAAACGAAATTTCCGCGCACCCGCCACTGCAGATCTGGATATCACAGAAAACCGTTTAGGGTATTCGAATAACAAAGCGCGGCGTTAGAAAGCGGCTTTTACAGAGGGCCCGAGAATGTGGGTGCTGTTCGAATTCGGGAGTCATGCGTGAATGCTGATAACCCGCCGTGGATATCGCGCAAGAAATGGGCCCCTTGGATTCGGAGATCTTCCCGATGTAAAGGTCACATCGGTCACGGCTATCTCCCAACTTTTGGGTTTTCCGATAATGGACGCAGTACGTTTTTGGATTTATTGGACCGAAGTGGAATATGTTGCGGCGTTTGGCTAGTATGTGAAGTTTTACGGTTTCAAACTTCTTCGTTAATAGTTTATGCAGCAAACCAATTGAAAGTTGGAAAAACCTACATTATCCTTAGAGTGCTTCGTAAGTTTATGAAAAAAGTAGTTGAAAAACTACAATTAATTTAATTAACACCTGTTTTGTGAAACTACAGTTCAGCAAATCGGGATCCATTAAAATTGTACCATCGAGCTCGAAATTACAATTCCCTTCCTCATATTTCACAGGCAGCTGCCATAAGACGGTACCAATCCCGGTAAGTCCCCTGCCTACACGTCCATATCGCAACCAACGCTTAAATTCAAGGTATAATTTCATACCGCTCCTGATAATTGGTCCGAACCAGCACCCATGCATCATCGTGCACCTACATTATGCTTAATACACCTGCTCGGCCATGTTACTCCATCCACTACATACATGTAATAGTGTAGGGAGACTACAACCTCTACCCCTACAATTAAACGTTTAGTGAACCACGCGCAGACGTAATTGTACCTGATTGCAGGGTTAACCCACACGCTAACTCGCTACTATCAGCTTTAGGAAGCGCCCATGATATGAAAACAAACAAAAAAGAGGTTTTTGGCAAAAAAATCTAGTCACGCGAACTGAATTCGAGGTTGGTTGATGAGCTGCTTGGAAGAAAACAGTTGTGAGCTTAGATTGTAAGGCGATGACAGGAAATGGTATAGGAAGTCGATTAAATGGGTTTGATAGCACATGTTCTTAATTCAATTGGGTGAAGAAATTTAAATTTGAACAGTTTAAAATTAATGACATGCAATGGTACTATTTACGTTTTTTTTTTTAGTTTTGTTCAAAAATAGTATTTATTTAAATTTCCATATCAATTGTGACAAACACAATTGGTACTTCAAACGTTTACTTCCTTTAAGTTTGAAACTAAACGCGCACAAAAAACTTAAAATGTGGAAAAGTGGTATTTTCAGTAAGTTATATAAATTTTCCTTTAAATATCACTGAATTTTCACGATTGATCTTTTGTTATTTATTTAGTTTATTTATAAGAAAACAGGCTTAAAACCAATACAATGGATCCTCGGTTCTGGAACTTAATCCGTTACAGGAAAGTGTTCGAGAATCCAAACTAATTTTCTCATAAAAAATAATGTAAATTGACTTAACATATTATAGATCCCAAAATAAATAACAATTTTAAACTTTAACTGTACTGTGGAGAGCTAGTGACATTCTGTAGGTGGAAAGGAGAAATGCAGAGATTGTTTAAAAAGAGAGTCTTCTGACGTTCTTTCTCTGTTCTATCGCACTAAGAACCCGTCCAAGGAATTTTTTTGCATGCATTTTAACACTTTCGCAAGTGAGCCATGGTAATGCCATTGAACAATGTTTATGACCCTGTTTGCTACTTTTTGTTAGAGTAATATTTCTACACAAAACTTTCTGATTCTCCCAATTTTCGAATCATTTCCTTAATTAGTGACCTAGGAATAGCTCCCCTTCCCGCCACCGTCCGTTGGACAGGAAACGTGTCACGGGCTTAAACGGAATTGAGACACATAAACGACGGCATGCCCTAGCGTAGCTCAGAAAAGGAGGGAGGGTTCATTTTGTAAAATACGCCGCGCTTAAATCTAATCAAATTCGGGATAAAGTCATAAGAAGTGAGGGAGCCAACGGGAATATCACTAGATCGGGCACTGCTCAATCTCCACGTTACTTTGCACGGCCAATCCGAAGATTGTGCGTGATGGAACTTAACCTTCTCACGAAATTTTTCCTAATAGAAAAGTTAGTTTACTAGCCACGTAAACAAAGGGGCGCAACAATCACTCTCAGCTGTCCTTGCAGGAATCTTCACATTACTTTTAACAGAGATCCAAATAAAATGGAGTTGAGTTTAACAAGGCATTTAATTAAATTAAAGAAGCGGACAAAATACACGCAAAATGGTTAAATGATTATAATTTGGTAATGAACAAAGATCAACATTATTAAAAAAAGACAGTTTGGAAACGAACAATCTTAAAATTAAACAAAGGCACGCACAGGTGAACCCAAAACAATTAAATTTAAGTTAATAATACCTAAAAAAGATACTGCAGAAAGGCCTTGTACACACAGTATTTTCTTATAACGCTAAAGTTTTCTAATCACTTATCCTACAAACAAAATACAAATTTTTGCACAAGACTTTTCGCAGTTAACGGGGTGCGGCGTCCTCTCGGTAAACTAAATGAAGCAGCTGAAGCGTAGCTAACAAAGATTTTGAAAATTTACCTTTTTCAATAGAAAAGTGGCCCCTCAGGGAAGTGTAAAGCTTGAGTCAGTCCCTGGGTGGTGGAGTTTTTGCAGTTACCATCCCTCGAAACCACTTGCTTTTGCAGATTTTTTAATATTGTGTCACACAACAAGATTTCCCAAATCGATACTTTGGGAATTTTTGGAAAAGCGAATATTCCCTTTTTCGGACATACCGTGAATGGTACCGCAGAAAGCGGAAGTAATTACGTATTGGAAAATCTGCGTTACACTCAGGTCGAGAGGTAGGGCCTCACTCATTATCTTCTCCCCGCACTTAATAGTCTGTTGGCTCAGGTTAAAGCTGCGTTTGCAAAAAGCTAAATAAACGTCGCGCATACAGGGTGCGTTCAAAAAAGCGGCCGAACGTCACAAACGATCGTTACATTCGTCAATGGAATACAAACGAAAAATGTGTTCCGTCTACCGAAAATTTATTTTCGCTAAAAAGTTGGTCGATAATTGAATCATTTGAAAACTGAGCTGTTCGAGAACTGAGGGTGCAAATCATTGCATATCAACTTCATGAACAAGAAGGATGATTACGTGCCAGTGACACTCAACAACATCATCATACCGCATGCTAATACAGTTAAATATCTTGGAACGAACTTGGATGCCAAAGGAAGAAAAGAGAAGAACTAAATATAAAATATAGAAAAATGTATTGGCTGCTGAGAAGAAACTTACAATTTTCAATACAAAACAAGTCACTTCTGTACAATCAAGTTTTAAAACCAGTATCGAAATACGGTTCGCAACTTTGGAGGTGCGCCAACAAAACGAATATCAAACAAATTCAAAATTTCGAGAACAAAGTGCTGAGGAATATCGTAAATGCACTCTATTACTCTCGAAACACTGATATCCACAGGGATGTAGAGATAAAAACCATGACCGGGGAATTAAAGGACCTTGCCCAGAAGCATGACACAAGGCTTCATCACCATATAAACGTCGAGGTAATCCAACTCCTCGACAATACAGATCTAGTGAGAAGGCTCAAGAAGACCAAACAATTTGATCTAGTGTAAATAGCCATGTGAAAAAAGCAGAGCAAAAGTGAAGTGTGAACACACGAAAAAAGTGTTGCAAGACATAACTGACAGGACACCAATGGGTGAATTCTTAGCCTAACCATTTAGTTAATTTAAGTTAGATCAAAATTGCTGGTTAGTCTTTTAGGCCAGTTGCGACGTAACACTTTATAATTTGAAAAAAGAATATTAATAACACCAAATTTTCAAAATACTTTTTTCTAAAGTTCTTTGATTCTCAAGAGAACGTGGTGCATTTTGTCAGAATCCGCAACAAAAGCCTTTTAAGCTTCAGTCGCAAACTATTTGGATTCTATTTGGAATTGTGTAAACTTAATCTGATATAAAGTTATCCTAAATATGGAATGACGCGTAAATACACCAATCTTCTATTCTTCTACTGAAGTTTTCCTCGGCAGGTTTCATATTTTGTATTCTACTTCAAGTTTCCCTGAAAATTATTATATTATTAGCGAATGTAGTAAGCACACAAGCATGGTCGGCCTCAGTGATCTAGTGGTTCGATGGGACGAGGGTTCGATCCTGGCTGAGATCGATCTACTTTTTCCGACAGAGAACAATCTGAAAGTACGCCTTCTCTCAGATAAGAAGTAAAGCCCTAGGTCCCGCGCGACTACGAGTATGACACATTGAAACTAACTACTGCAGTTGGAACTATCGCAAATAGGCAAAATTCATGGTTGTTGTGACGTACAATAATCCAATGATGGCTGCAGTGTTTAATAACAACTGTCAACTAATTCTACATGCTGCCTACTAGAAATGCGACAAAATTTGCTAATGCGTTCATTTGCATACTTTTGGAAGTTATTGCATTGGAACGTATTTTATGCTATAGATTGATAGTAAATACAACGATCATCGCCGTAAAATATCAACTCTCAAATAATTCTACATGCAGTGTACTAGAAATGAGATGAAATTGGAAAACCGCATCCTAAATCTCACTCAATCAAAATACAATACGATATAAGCACATAACCATGATTAGTTTGAACAGCTGAATTATTTTCCTTAGGTACAATCAGAATTCGAAAGCTTGTTCCGCATTTCCGTCCGCTTTGTTGTTGTTGTTCTAGTAAGAACGAGCTTTATAAATACGCCACATTAAATAACATTAATTCTTTCACCTTTAATTTAATATTCCAGAAGTTGTCCATTCACTTTTTGTGAGTATTTTTGCGAGTTTTGGGAAGCGGCTAATACCTGTAGTAACTCTTTAGCGTACTCCACGGCATATTTAAATATTGCAGGCCCTACCTAACAAACAACTTTTTTGGTTAGATTAGCTACCGAATGGTACAAAAACTGGATATTTTATATTTAAGTATAATTTCTTCTCTCCTTATAAAAAAACCTTTAAGTTATGATACTGGCTGTGTTTCTGATTTCTATCTAATTTAGAAGGAATTCTCTACAGGAAAAGTGTTGACACAAAAATTTGGTTCCAGCAACATTTCCTTTTAACGAAGAATTTTAATAAACTCGATTAACATAGCCCGAAACACCAACCGGCAGCCAACGCGCTGATTTATATAGATCCATACTGGAAGATTCAAATACTTGCGAAACAGGAAGCGTTAAATTGTGTTTCGGGTTGGACCCGAAGAGGAACCTTGAGCGCGTCCGTTCTGCCCCTTAATGAAATTTAAACACAAAGATCTGCTAAAGGATTTCGCCCTCATAAAACACTACAATTTATAATAAACTCAAACAATGGTTGTTTTAAGTTATCCGACAAAACAAATACGGCATTTATTTAAAAGGTTTTTAAACTAAGCTCATGCGCATTGTGATGTCAATCAGTGGTCTGTATCGTTTTTCCATCTAAAGGACAATTACCGAACGTACCAGCGCGTTTTCGCCAGCGATGGCAGAGAGAGAAAGCGCGAACGCGACTCCCTCCCGCACCAGGAAATCGAGACGCCAAAAGGACGTGTAAAACGAGAATCTAACACGCACATGTAGAATAAAATCGGACAAACGCATAAACAAAGAGACCCATAATTTATTGGTATGATCGATGGGCATGGTCGTATCGGCATCTCACGATCTGCTGGCCACGTCCCGCCTACAAGTTGCCTCTACTCTATGGTAATATTTCCTATTACTCACAAAACATGTGTATAAAGAATGCCGTGGAAGAGGTGCCCAGCCGAAAGAACACTCGGTCCATTTGTTATCCAGCCGACTTTTTTTAACCTTTGCGTGGAATTAATAAATAAAAATAAATTAATAAATCCCGATTCGCTGTCAGATATTAAACAAATTAACTGCTATCGTCGAAAAGGCATAGCCTGAAAAATATCTTGTTTATTTAGTTAAGTGACTTTGAAATATTGCTTGAGTTTTTTTTAACTTCTGAAATAGAAAATATGCCGTTCTTAAGCTAAACTCTGCAATTTGGGAATTTTACATAACCAACCGCAAGATTATAACTGTTTTTCTTACATATACAGGGTGATTCAAATTAGAAGCGTAACATGGGATCGAGCTTATTTCAAAAGTGTGTATAAATATGTTTGTAGCCACGGATATCTCCAAAACAATTATTCCGATTTTAATGAAATTCGAATTATCTGTTGATCAGCCAAACCTTTGAACAAAATACGGACCTAGAAAGTTAGGCAAGTTTTCTACTAGCAATTGTATGTTACAATATAATCTGCTCCTGGATTTTCGACAGTATTAACAGCCCTATCAGAAATTGGCTAAATTGTTTGCTGAATTCTACATTCAGAGAATTAAGGCCGCTGCCGTTTCTGAAATATGAACATTAACGCCTGTTTACTAAAAACTGTAACTTAATAATACTGTGCATTTATAATTAGAGTCATAGCCTGAACAAAAAAATCTTAATGATAAAACACCTACAAAAATACAAATCCCAAGCTTTCGAAGGTTTGTAACATTCCGATTTTGTACGCCTCATTGTTTTGCTTTGGATTTTCATTTTCGCAATTTGGGTTGCATAAATGTTGAATATTTTTAGGATTTATTTGAATTTCGAACTCGTAACTTTTCGACGTGCATTCGTTTAGCTTTTACTTGTTGGATGGTATGCTACGCGGATCGGGGAGTTAGTTGAGAAATCCTCGTGGTAGTGCAAGCAACTCCGGTTGTATTTAGCTGTTGTAAGGTATCTCCCAATTTATCACCGTAGTTGTTAGAGGAATTTATCCGTATGCCGTCCGTTCCTCGAGATTGTTTGCCCTCTTCGGAGGAACGCTAGGGCGTGTGTGAGAATTAATTTTCCTAGGGTTTCTTTTTTCTAATTTGATTGTGCCATTGACCTAGAGTTTCCCTAGGGCCGAAAATTTCATCGTTCAGTAAGAATGAAAATTAAGCGTTTGTTTTTTAGTGCAATTTTCCTTGATTTTATTTAGGCGTCTTTTCCCGTATGGACTCTCTACCGTTTGGATGTTGCTCCCGCTCGAGTTTGAGTTGGATTGATTTTGCATTGATGGTCATCTTGTTCAATACGAAGCAGAGGAGGTCTGGCGAACGTTCAATGAATTCGTTTATCGCAGAGAGCAGCGAAGTTCGAAGCATCGATATCAACAATGTGCGGGTATGTGCGCTTGATAATGTTCCGTGGTAGTAACAATTTTGAATTTTTGAATTTTTGAACTTATACGAGGTGCGTTCGATAAATCTGTACTTTTAATTTTTACTTTCGAAATTGTGGTCAGACTTTGTTATAATTTAAAATTTGGGAAATATTGCGAAAGGTTAAAAGTTTATTGGATTACATTGTTGGGTCTATTATGTTTGAATCTAGGTATTGAGTAACGAGATCTCGTCGACTTCGAATACTTGGTAATTTAGTCGCGTTGTATAGATTTTGTATTTTGATTATTATAGTAACTTAAATTTGTTCTTTCGCTTTATTGCGTCCCGTAAATTATCTTGTCGATTTATATAAGTAATTTTCCCTTTTAATAATTTTGTGTGTTACCCTGTTGTTAATCTTCCAGCTTGTTGATCTTGTTGTCGTTTGCTGTGCATTAAAAGTTTAATTGTCCGGACTTTCTTGTTTGATTGTGTTTTTCTTTTCCAATAGTTTTTCTAAATTAGCAATCGTCAAAGGTAAGTTAGACTCCAGGGAGGTTCCTGTTTTATCCATCGTGACATGGTCTAGGGCTAAGATTAATTTTCAAAACAGGTGGCGCCTAGGCTTGTTATTTTAGCCTCTCTTCTTCGACTTGAACTGATCAACCCTTACTCTCGACACCTGGAACTTACGGTGGTTTTTTTATTGCCCTTGGTAGTCAGTAGTATTGTTGTTGCCAACTAGGCGTTACAGGTTTTCAAAAACGGCTGTAGTGGTTTTGATAAAATTGTGTAACGAGTAGAGACCAAGAAGGCCTACAAAAGTTTTGTTTATGGCATTCCATAAAATGTTGAAATGTATGTAATGTCCCAAATTTAAAACGTATAAAACAGTTAACGAATTAGTAAACCTTCTAATAAATCTGGCGCCGGAAATGAATTGTTTTTTTTATTAAAAAAAAATCTGAAAATGGGATAATACCGTTTATATGGAATCTTAATTCAAATCGAACGCCTCTTTGCCCAACTTATTAGTTTCAAAATTAAGCCATTGCAGAGTTTTAACACATTTGTCTTCCACTTCAACACTCCAAAATCACACTGAGGAATTACCATTAAATGGCGATTAATATATTTTTCAGCAAGATAGTGTCCCTGGCCATACTGCTAAGCAGGTCGAATTGTGAATGAGTGAATAGAATATTAGACTACTAGACTGGACTTCTAGTAATCCTGATTTTGTTCCCAATTGAGACACTGGTACTGGATGAAAAGACAACTTCGAAAACACCCTGTTCCAACCATAAGTAAATTAAAGCAAAACCTGGAGCAACATAATTTTATTTTACCCAACAAAACTTCCAAGGTCTTGTAGACACAATTCCATGACGAATGTATCCCTTTTTAAAGAGCAAAGAAAACGTTATGGGCTAGAGATCAGCTCATTAGCCTAAAATTCGCTGAAATTCTGGGGTTCAATTCCCAGTACCAGAACATCATCTATTTAAAGGCCGTTCTCCAACGCAAGACAATGGCAAACCAACAAAGTATTCCGCCTAGTAAATCGTCTCTGAAGAAGAATAGTTTACACTTCCCGTGACTCTGAGCCCACGTTAAGATGTAGGTCCTCTATGTCTGTGACACTATAAACGGGCAACATAGGAAAGAAAATCGCAGTCGAAGAAGAAAAAAGAGTAGAAAGGTGGATGTTACGCAGTGGTAAAAATATGTTTTTGTTTAAGGTAAGCCATCATAATTTAACTTCAAACATTCAGTCCAGATCCTTCTTCCCATTATTAGCATATTCTGGAGTATTTTGCAACTGTAATCACCTGAATTACTTGTATTTTGTGGTAGTAGCATTGCCTTTACTTGTTGATTGTTTATATTACTTATTAAAACTGGAAAAAATACGATTGGGAAAAGTAGTATAATTTTAGGTTCATATGTTCATGGTTTACGTACAAGGACCTCCAGTACCAAAGCATGTTTAACTACGTAAATAAAGGGAAAATTGTACTAATTACTGAAATTATTATATTGACAATGAAATGTACAAACTATATAAAAACAAAGACAAAGAAAACTGATACGTGCATTTTTCTACAGCTTTTATAAATATTAATTTTTTCTGCTTAATACAGTTTCATACTTTAATTTTGAAGATTTGATTTTGTATTGTCAGATATTAAACTGGCAGAGAAAGAAAATGTGTCTTACCCTTTGTGAATTATCATTACCATAATGTCAAATGATTAATTTGATTATCAAAAATCAATATATTTTAACAAACGCATAGACGAAACAAAATTACTAACAATTTCAACAGGTTTTATTATTTAACGTAACAGTTTATAAAATGTCTCAATATCTACAAATTAATGTGAGAAGTGTTGAAGACATAATAAAAAACAAACCAAAATATCGTGAGATGTGTGGATTCCGCGCTTGTTGACTTAAGAAAACTCGTTGAATCGTTCGTAAATCGCTTCTTCTTTACTACAGCGATATGAGAAAGAAAAAGATGACTTTTGAGATTCAATTGTGACAACTGCTGACACCGGCAACATTATTTTACTCCCGAGTCGAAACGTGCAAGCATGCAGTGGTGTTATACCACAACTCCAAAGCCAAAGAATGTAAAAACTGCGTTGTCAGGTGGTTACGTGGCACCTAGTAGTTAGAAAAAGATCGGCATTATTATTATAAGTAGATCCATAAGCCCTGCTTTCGAACAAACTCTTAATTTAAATTATTTTATTAATCCCTTTTGGTATGTTATTTCTTTGCAGACTCCTTGTACCATTCGGATTAATACTTAATACCGTGAGAGCAATAAAAAGCCAAATCAAAAACACCCTTGTCTTGTCTTAGATTAATCTGTAATTATAAAGATGTAAATATTATAAATATTTTAAACTGCCATACGTTAATAATTGACAGTTTACATTACTAATTTTATCAGGTTATTTATTTAATTATTTAATAGAAATTTAAAATTAATATTTTATTTTGCTAGTGTTTGTCTATAGTTTTAGTTAGCTATAATCAAAGTTACATTGCCGTGTTCTGTGGGCCCTGTGGTCAAAGTAGTGAGGTTATGCAGTTATGGACTATATAAATAAACGTATATTAGAAATAAAATTGTAGCATACACATTTGTAGAACAAAGTAAATAAAGGATTTTACAAATGATGTTGAAAATGTTGACTATTGTTTTCTAAACATAAATGCATTCTTCTCTTAAGATTTTCAAACACATACACCAGAATATCAGTGATAACTTCATCTAACTGTGAAATGTCATTTTGTAAATCTTTCAGATTCTGTGGTCTATTATCAAAAATATTGTTTTTTTAAATAAGGGAATAGAAAATAATCTAGAACTGTAAGATCGAGTGACCTTGGTAGAAACAAGTGTCTACTAATTAACCGATCATCATCAAATTTCTGTAAAAATTGTATGACACGATTGGCAGTATGTGCTGTGGCATTGTCCTGCTAGAAGTAACGATATCTAATTTCATCAACATGTAGTTCAATGAGGAGGTTACGTTATTCTGAAGATAATAATCGGCAGTTATATATTTTTTGCAAAAAACTTGTAAACTATTCATCTTCTTAAGATTATCAATAACTTCTGCAGTTCTTTTCGCAGGTCTTTCTGATTCCTTTTTCCTTCCAACGCTTCCTCTTTCTCTAAAATCATTCCCAATAATCTTAGCAGTTTGATAGAAATTGTTGAGATTCAATTGTGACAACTGCTGAAACCCGCAACATTATTTTACTCTCGACTTAAAACGTGCAAGCATGCACTGGTGTTATACCACAACTCCAAAGCCAATGAATGCAAAAACTGCATTTTCAGCTGGTTAAGTGATAGCAACATTTTTTGGGATTCTCAAGGTTTGCTCTTTGTTGATTTCTTTACACGACGTAGTACTATTAATGCAGATTATTTTACAACACTTTTGCGCGTTAAAGTTAAGTAGGCGATCACGAACAAACGCAAGAGAAGAAGAGAGAGAAAAGAAGTTCTGTTTGCTAATCCTAAGACAATACTCGCCCTCGTACCGATACAAGACCAATTTAAAACCATAAACAAACTTCAGTGTAACCATTTTCACATACAACACGCAGTCCTGATCTTCCCCCCTCCGATTTTTATTAGTGTGTCCTACTGAAAGAATTATTACAATTAATTACAATTTGAACACAAAAGCAAACACTCAGAAAAATGCAATTACGCTAAAACTTATTAGAACATAACCATGCATAGAAATTAAATAATATAACAGTATTTTTACACTACGCGGTGATACACATAAATTATCAGTATGCTTGAGGCGTTTCATATTTAAAAACGTACTTCAAAAATGCCTCTGATGGATAAGCAAATTAAACTTCTGTATTCCGAGCTACTTGTAGTTTAGAAATAGAAAACCAGAGCCAATTTCTAAATCAACATCCAGTGTGCTGCTTCCCTAACTATGAATTTTTAATTACTTGTATTTGTATTACTTTTGAAAATGACGTGTATACATCGAAATACGTATAAAGCAACAAAAAAAAAACACTTTAAAACCCTCTGAAATTATTAACATTGTTGTAACTTATTAATTCGCATACACTATTTTCTGTTATCTGAAATGGCAATTCTAAATTTAAGTTATGAAGGTTTATATCCAATCGCTTAGAACCGCTGCAGAGAAATAAATTAGAGAAGCGGAATAAAATACATTATTTCAAAATGACCTCCTACAAGGAATATCAATGCTAGATGAAACTACAAACCAGGAAATCATAAACGTGCAAATGTCCAACTTACAAAGTATTTAACCAATTTAATTTAACCAATTTTTATAGTTGTGAAAGTCTCAAAGCAGTTCCTAAAAGTTATATATTTCAAAGAAAACTTTGTACGATTTTCCCACTTGTGGATTTCTAATAATCGTTTTTCACAAGGTCAGCAAAACTAATAGATGCGCTTGTCTAGCTTTATATGTTTTTCTTACAAATACATTTCCCTAACTAAGATACCTGTGTTATTATAAGGAATGAATCAGCAGTTTTAATTATTTTAAGTTTTGACGGTTTTCAAGTAATGGCATGATAGATGATTTTTCCGAACAAGACGCAATATTTTATAGAATCCTTTAGAAGGTTCTGTTGTTTTTCCAATTATTATTCATAATAAAAACCATTATGTACATAATGATAATTTAAAAAATTTCCAAGAAGAATGTAATGGTATTAAAAACTCTTATGTAATATTGTCGACGGCAAACGAGCGTACATAATCGAGGAATACAGTTAAGGCGATTGTAACGTTCCGATTTTGTACGCCTCATTGTTTTGCATTAGATTTCATTTTCGCAATTTGGGTTGCATAAATTTTCAATATTTTTGGGCTTATTTGAATTTCGAACTCGTAACTTTTCGACTCGCATTCGTTTAACTTTTGACTTGTTGGATGTATGCTACGCGGATCGGGGAAGTTAGTTGAGAAATCCTCGTGGGTGTGCACGCTGCTTCGGTTAATTAGCTTTTGCAAGCTAGGGATGGATCTCCCAATTTTTGACCGTAGTTGTTAGAGGAATTTTTCCTTATGCCGTCGTTTCTTGGGATTGTTTGCCCTCTTTGGAGGAACGCTAGGACGTGCATAAGAGTTAATTTTCCTAGGGTTTTGCCCAATTTGATTGTGCCATTGACCTAGAGGTTCCTTATCGCCGAAATGTCATCGTTCGGTAAGAATGAGATTTATGCTTTTGTTTGTTTGTTATTGCAATTTTCCTTGAATTTATTTAGGCGTCTTTTCCCGTATGGACTTCCTACCGTTTGGAAGTCGCTCCCGCTCGAGTTTTGAACATTGAATTTGGATTTATTTTGCATTCATGGTCATCTTTAATATGAAGCAGATGAGACCTGACGAACGTTCAATGGATTCGTTTATCGCAGAGAGCAGCGAAGTTCGAAGCATCGATATCAACAATATGTTTCCACGGGTATGTGCGCTTGATGATAATGTTCCGTGCTAATAACAATTTGAATTTTTGAACTTATACCAGGTGCGTTCAATAAATCCATACTTCTCATGTTTAATTTGGAAATTGTTGTCAGACTGTTGTTGTAATTTAAAACTGTACTTTTCTTGTGTTAATTTGCAAATTGTAGTCAAACCTTTTTTTTTCTTGTTATAATTTAAATTTTGGGAAATATTGCGAAAGGTAACGGTTTATTGAATTACATTGTTAAATCTATTATGTTTGAATATAGGTATTGAGTAACGAGATCTCGTCGACTTCGAATACTTGGAATTTTGTCGAGTTGTATGTAATTTTGATTATTATTATAACTAAAATTTGTTCTTTCGCTTTATTGCGTCCTTTAAATTATTTTGTTGATCTATATAAAAATTGTTCTCTTTCAATAATTTTGTGTGTTACCATGTTGTTAATCTTCCAGTATGTTGATCTTGTTGTCGTTTGCTGTGCATTAAATGTTTAATTGTCCGGACTTTCTTGTTTGATTGTGTCTTTCTTTCCCCATACTTATTTCTCTAAGTTAGCAATCATCAAAGGTAAGTTAGATTCCAGGGAGGTTCCTGTTTTATCCATCGTGACATCGTCGAGGGCTAAGGTTAATTTTCAAAACAGGTGGCGCCTAGGCCTTTTATTTAACCCCCCCCCTTCTTCGACTTGAGCTGGTCGACCCTTACTCTCGACACCTGAAACTTACCGGTAGTTTTTTTTGATTGCACTTAGTAGTCAGTAGTATTATTGTTGCCAACTAGGCGTTACACGATCTTCGGAGAAAATTGATATGGGACGTTACTAATCTGTACAAAAACATTCAAAAATGCTAACTATACGCCATATAGCAAGCGCCAGGATATAGTAAATGTTTTCAAAGCACTTACTATTACGTTTCCTCCTAAGAAGTGAAATCCTCTTACTGCGCCCGCCTCATGCATTCTCCTTAGCCGACAACAACAGTAACAAAACATTTTGGTAAAATGCAGATTTACAATTTGAATCGGATAGTTGCGAACTGTTACTGGACAGTTCACAAAAATTTGTGCATGCTCTATAGCTGTCTCTCTTAAACCTATGCAAAATACCTGAGAAATATCTAAAAAAATCATAAAATAGCAATACATTTTCAGATTCCTACAGAATTACGGAGATTGTTTCACTGTTTTGTGATTTTATAGTGTTTTCAAGTTCACTCAAAACCTTAAATCTTATACTGTTGAACAAATACTTACCAACACATTAATGAAAGCTTTAGACATTTTTCAAAATTTTCCTAATTGGACGTTAATTTGATTTTTATCTCCTAAATATGGCTATTTTTGGAGCATCTACAATCTGAACTCTTTGATATTTATAGGACTTTCAACTAATGAGTCGTTGAAATCTCTGCCGATCTTGTTGATGCCTATTAATTTAAATTAAATTTTTTATTAAGTAAAAATTTAAGTAACGTGTGAAATTTAAAATACTAATTTTCTAGATTATTGCAAAATGTGTTTTCCTGTGCCTTTTTATCTATACAAAACATCAAACCAAATTGTAATTTTGTTGGGATTTGTTAAAAAAACTTCTGACAGCTTTGTAGTAAGTAAATAATTCTGGGATCGAACATATTTTTAAATTTTGGCAAGATATCAAATATAGCAATAACCAGTTTAACCACAATAGATTCCAATCAAAGTTACCTACAGTTACTAAATTTCGAGTTTCCCATGGCGTACAATGTTGACAAATTTATTATTAATAAAACTGATAGAAATGCAAATTTACGTTGTTAAATATACACGCCAGTATAAATATGAAAGGAGCCGATTTTGACGTAATTATCCTAGTGGGTTGAGGGCGATGAGGTCAATGTGGGAGCATCCGAAGCCCGAGGGAGTCGAAGAAACAGGTTCCTCGGTAGCCGATAATTCCGGAGTTTATTTATAATTCCCCCTTTTCGACACACTTTTAATTTCACGCGTGCACGTGAGCCCCCGACACACGGATCGGTTTCACGCACAAGGAAATTCCTTCGGCCAGCAGGTGCTTGTGGGTGCACTAGCTTTTTGCTTTGATTGCGTTTCTCTCCTTTTTTTCCGACGAAGAATAGCGTGTTGGGCCAGATTTTACAGAAGTAATAATTAACATATCGTGTAGCTTCCGAAATTGACTCTTATAATTAACTAGCATTCTTCTTCGGGCACTGTTTGCGCTTAGCTAAATATTTTGTTGCTTATAATAATTAAACGTCCGATAAACGTCACATAAGCTGAAATTCTTCACTTGAACTTTCCCATACTTCTAAACTGTAGAACATGCTCTAACGGTTAAAGTTACTGCGCCTTATTATAACTTTCAGTTAAATTTATATACGATAGAGTAAACCGTTTCGGAAATTTACTGGAATTAATAGTTTTCAACAGCGGAAATTGTACTTTTCAAATGCACATTGGATTACAAAGCTGCCAAAGGAAACGACTAATGCAGTTATATTTCATTTTATTCAAAGATTAGACGAGTAAAGTAAATTGGGAAAAAAATCTATTACAGTCAACATTCTGATTGGTTATCGATTTGTTCAATGAATACCATTTTGAAATTGTATTGTATATTATCCGGACCGTATACATAACCATTCTAATTCAATTTAGAAAGGCCAGTAAGAACAGTACCAGTGGAAAATTATAGGATAGAATAGCCTGTATACTTTAGAATTTTTCTATTCTTCCGAAGGTTCTCTTGTCTAATAAAACACCCCGTAGATGATTATATTATTCTATTCTTCTTATGTATCTCTTCTTCTATTAGATAACACGCTACTTTTTATATTTGGACAGTCTTCTGACCAGTGAAATCACTAATAATAGCAAAACTGTGCCAGTTTTTATGTTTGGCTCAAAAATTATGCGAATGCATAAGCTGTCATATGCCGCTTTCAAATTTAGCTGCAAAAGCCGTCCTTGGGGTTGCAATTTCCCCATCTCCTAGTATATGTTTTCAAAACAGCTACCTAACACGAACATCTACTTAAGCTAATGGACTTAGTGAATATTATAATCACAACGTCTTCATATCTATCGCTTATTTCATCAATTAACTAAGGAAAAAGGAAGCTGAATGAACAAAACAGCACTGGACGTAAATTACATAAACGGTACGCAGCAGGATTTGTAAGCCTGTCTACCAGCAAGCGGTACCTAAGTACTACTCCTAACAAGAACACCGCGCACTGTAATATTTACATCAACCCCCGATCCCTTTACTGCATTATTATACACATGGCTAGATATTTATAATATCTTACAGAGAATATATGTTATCAAAACAACAACTACGTAACACAAACATCTAGTTAAGTTAACGTACTTTGGAAATATTGTTACAAACCCAATTTCCAAAATTCTAAATTAAATTATTATTGCTTCATAGCTGTTGTAATGTGACTTCAATTATTTGCATGCACATTTATGTTGCAAGTAGTGATGCCATTATACTCAGCAAATTCAAAGTACAGTAGACTATTAAATTAGACAATGAAGAATAAGTAATATGCTTGACAAGGGAAATTGAGTAATAAGCAGGCCATTGCTTATAGGTGCAAAAGGGAATTAATAAAAGAACACTTAAGAATTGAAGAGGGTGTGAATAGTTGGCAGTTGACAGTGGGCGATTGATAGATGAGAGTATTCCCAATAACCAAGCTAGCAATGGCGTTGCACCTAACTTTATTATTGTAAGTAGTTTAAAATAATGTTTTAAGATAGGTTGTTATATTCTTGTAAAACGTACAGATGAATAAATTCAATCATTTTATATAAGGGTAGTTGTTTCTCTGGTGATCCCGGCGATAAGGACAAAGGGCCCCTTATCAGTTACAGCTCATAGGCGTAACAATATTATAATCACAACGTTTTCATATCTATCCACATATTTATAATAAACAAAAACAGTAGAATCGAGAGAAAGAATATATAATAATATGTGCTGCACTGTCTTTACGAACACCAACAACCTACAAGCAAAAAATCATGTCAGTCAGTCAGAAGTAATAACAGTATATGTCAGTGTTCTTAAAACAATATTTTGGAACAAATATATTTTCTAAATAACATAATTATGTTTTAGTAGATGTGGCTGCGACTTACGAAAAATTATCAACAATTAATACAGAAAATCAAATCAATGATAGGTGCATTTAGAAATACACTACAGCCAAATTATTCTGGTAAATTAGTTAAAACAGTGGAAAATTTAATTTTTTAGAGAACTATTATGAATTTCACTGCTTAGTAGGAAACTCCAATAAAACATGTTTATAAGATTTAAATTTGAAGAATAAAACTTGACACTAAGGAGCATTTTGCAGTCAAATAAATTGCTAAAAACTAAGGTCAAGATACCTATCGTCCCCAGGTTGTTCAGCAAAGGCCATGTCCAAGACCCAGCTGAACGTCAAGAGGCCAAGTAAACGCAAAATTAACCCACCTGGAGATCATGAGATAATAGCCTCGCCAGGATTCAGATGTACCACACACGAGGACTTAACCCACCTGAAGATAATAGTTATCATCAGTTGGTTAATCATGCTCAGTTTTTTCCATCAAGGGCCCAGATATGCAATAGCGTCCGCAGATGGGAAATTCATTTTGATGAAGACAAAATACTGCTGTGGTACCGGAACAATCAAGACACCTGCCAGTCCTGGTAGACTTCGTTGACAGTTTCCGAATCCAATATCTTCCTCCAAGATTTCACTTTAGGTTGAAAGAGAAAGTTAGAGGACGCTCCCAGGACCAGAAAAATGTAAGAGCAGAATATGACCGCTATCCAAATCTTGATGCGCCACCTAGGTATCCTAGCTATGGGACTACGATTGGAGCGAATCTACTTACGTCCAGAATACAAGGTTTATATAAAACTCAAGGACTTCGAACGTTTACCTGAATTGTTACAGCTGGCCGGTGAATATGAAGCGCTCTAAATCGTCATCAAATTCTTCTATCCACTACCGTCACCAGCCTAGGCATACGTTTCGAAACCGCATACAACCCGAGAAAAGTGAAAGGAGGTATTAACACTTCACCAGCTAGCCCCGTAGGTGTCACAAAAACTCCAGAACCAATTCCAAACCGCTCCCAGGTGCCAGTTGTTCCACTGAAAATTAATAACAACTATGCAAGGATACAGAGGTCACCGTCGTCAACAATGCCGAGGGCCGTCAAACCGTTCTGCTCCTGGTGCGGGAAGGACGGTATCCTGCCTCGAGACTATGCATGCACGCGTCCGGAAAACGCCCACTACCGGCCAGAATAGTAAAGCAGTTCCGGCATAAAACGACAAGAGCCATATACTCTATCATACCCTCCGAATGGACCCAGTGACTGCAAACCGTCCAGGCGTTTCTCCAGAAAACCAGCCAGAAGTGGAGTCCCGTTACAGGCTTTTCATAACAATTAAGATATGTGACTGCCAGCAGCTGAATGCTATGTAGGCAACAAGATACACAATCTGCTAGAGCAAAAGGAAGTACCCAACCGTAAACGCGCCTAGGCCGGAGTACAACTAACCGATGGCAGTATAATAAACACCGAGGGGACCTACGATTTTTCCAGTAACATGGGACTTTACTCATTTCGGTGGAAATCGAATTACGTGTCAACCCTGAGTATCGTTGCCATATTGGGAATGGACTTTTTAAATGGTACTATGGTGCTAGGACTTATTAGAAGGTCGTAACACCAAATAACGTATAAATAAAATATACAATTGGAGAGATCAATTTATTAACGTTTTGCTTTTGATAAAAATAATCGGTAACTATTTACATAAAATACATAACAACGGTAACATAACAACCCCAGACGACCCGATCCGCACAACATTTACCCCCCTCTCTCTCTCTCTAAAAAAAGAAAAAAAACAATCGCATGGAAAAGGGAAAACTTCCACAACCAAGTGTTCGAAACAAAATTTTGACCCACAATGAAGAGGTAATCAAAAATTTGGAACGATTGTGGTAGTTAAAAAACCCTTATGCGATAAAAAAAGAGATATTTTCAAAAAATTCTTAAAAAATAACAAAGTCAAGATTAATGAATACAAACTTAAAATAATACAATAAAGAATAATAATACAACAAATTCTTAATCTATTTAAAACTAAACTGGAACAGGAACAGCGAGGGATGCAAACGTCTGCAAACAGAAGAAAAACAAAAATGTGTATATATAACAAAAGGAAAATAATAACGTGTACGAACACTACAAAAGATGTGTGTAAGTGAATGTATTATGACGAATCACCCAAAAAATACGCTGGTTTAAGTCGATCAATGGACACCTTACCTTCCCTTCCATAATTTTCAAGAATAAAATATCGCTGAAAACGCTGCAATACGCGAAACGGACCTAAATAAGATTGTTTTAACCCCAATGTATGCGAATCATTACGAACAAAAACATGTGATACCGAAAAAAGATCTTTTGGAATGTACGAAGAAACATTATACGATTTAGTAAAAAAAAATTTTGCGTGAGACATCCGCTTACGAAGCTGCATAACAAAACTAGACGTATTGGAAACCGCAGAAGAATCCGAAGGCTCAAAAAAATCACCCGGTAACCGAAGCGGAGTGCCATATAAAATGTCTGAGGAAGAAACACCGACCTCCTCTTTAACAGCAGAACGCAACCCTAATAGAACCAATGGTAAATGTTGAACCCAATTTGTTGACCCAACTGACTTGAGTGCTTCTTTTAATGTCCGATGAAATCGCTCTACAATTCCTTGACTAATCGGATGTTGTGCAGAAGATTTAATGTGACGAATTCCGAAATCATGTAAAAACTCGACCCATGCTGATGAAATAAATTGTGTTGCATTATCTGTAGTAACAAATTGAGGAACTCCAAAACGAGAAACCCAACCGGAAACAAAAGCTTCGATCACTTCGTCTGCTAAAGTAGATCGAAGAGGAATTGCCTCAACCCATCTGCTAAACCTATCAATAATTGTTAAAATGTACTTAAATCCGCGACAAAAAGGTAAATGAACGATATCCAAATGAATTTTGGCAAAACGAAAATCTGGTTCAGTAATGGGCTGCAATGAACCACGAGTGTGCCGTGAAATTTTGTTCCGTTGACAACTGTCACAAGACATAACCCATTTTTTGACATCCGTTTGCATGTTTGACCAAAGAAAGCGTTGACAGAGCAATTTCTGAGAAGCTTTAATGCCTGGATGCGCTAAACCATGTAATTGTTGAAAAATAGCAAAGCGAAATTAAGCTGGAACAAATGGACGTAATCTACCATGGCTACGATCAACCCAAATTTTCGTACCGTGAACCGTTTGTGATAATTCAAAACGAAAGTTTGGTTGTTGACGCAAAGTAAGAAGTTCTGGATCAGTTATTTGCGCTGCAGCTAACTCGTCTAAATCAACACTAGTCAGTGAAGAAACTGTTGACACTCGAGTCAAAGCATCCGCAGCAACATTCTGAGATCCACGCAGATGTCGTATGTCGGTGGAAAACGCAGAAATAAATTCGATGTGTCGAAATTCTCGTGGTAAATACTGATCCGGAGAGCCTCGTTTTGCGGAACAAAGTGCCTGATGATCAGTAAATACATAAATTGGAGAGATCAATTTATTTGTGTTGAAAACTTTTTGATAAAAATCGGTAACTATTTATATAAAATACATAACAACGGTAACATAACAACCCCAGACGACCCGATAAAGACCCGCACAACAGTACTTATTTGGGAATTTTACTCTTAGAATATATCGTTATTGTGTATTTAGTGCTTACCAAAGGGATTCGTAAGTTTTCAGTTTTTTTTTTGCGTCATTCATTTCTTGACAGAGCTGCAAGTATCAACCCCAGTTTTGTGAAAATGCCTAAAGTTGGCAGTTCAAAAACCGATTTAATTAAGAAGTGGTTGAAGCCGCACGCATGCTTTAAATATGATGGAAGTGTTGTGTTTTGTACCGTTTGCACAAAAGAGATATGTATCCTGTTATTTTAATTTAATAAAATATTCCCTCTATTTAAACATTGGCAACCCAGAACATCCCTTAATGTCAAATTAAAAAAATAAATTCCAATTTGTTATTTGATATTATCACCAGTCATGAGATTTAAGAATTAAATTAGAGATTTAATTAATGTAATATTGCAAAGAAATCGGCAAAGCTCCCCTCAATTAGTTGCCATATCTTCTAAGCTCTAGTAAATTGTTGTAGTGAGTTATTGTTTTTACAGATTAACGTTAATAAACAGTTTCAGCTTGATCAGCACACATCAAGAAAGAAAAATTAATGCAATCGAGACACAACAACAATTATTGCTGAATTATTTAAACAAAAACGAAAATTTTAGCAACTTTAATGACGATTTGTATAAAATGATGATTTCTTGCAAATTCCATTCAATAATTTGCACGTTCCATAATTTAAACAATTTTTGGAATAATATACAAAAGAAAAATTCGTTTCCCGGAGAACAGCTTCCAGAACGCACATTCCAAAATTATACGAAGAAAATCTTCAAACAATTAGGAACGCTATTTCGAATAATTATATTTGCTTTAGTGTTGGCGAAATCACCGATGCCAAAGGGAGATATATTGCGAATTTTAGTGTTGGTGTCTTGAATGGAAATCATTATTCCAGCTTTTGAATTGCTGTTAAACAACTCGAAAAAAACAGCCATTTGACAATTTCACGTTTCGTCAATGAAACCCTTTCATTGTTATATTTGCAAATCAAATACCATAAGAAAGAATTATATACATGGTAACTGATGGTGCAGCATATATGATGAAAGCTGGTCTAAACCTAAAAATGCTTTTTCCTAATATAATCCAAGTGACCTGCTTGGCTCATGCAATGAATACAGTGACCGAAACATTTACAGGCGAGTTTCCTTTGGTAATTAAACTAATTAATAAAAGGAAGAAGGTATTCCTAAAATCATCAGTTCGCGTCGAAGTTCACAAAGAACGGCTTAAGGATGTTCCCTCACCTCCACAGCCAATCCTTACCAGATGGGGAACATGAATTGAAGCCGCTCTATTTTATTGCGAACGTTATCTAGTGATTTTAAAATTGTTGTTAACTCTTTTGATTCAAGTTGTGCTCAGTCTGTTGCACCAATGTGCAAGGTATTTTGAAAAGTTCTGAATTAGAATCTCAATTACCTACCCTACATGAAGGCTCATTTTTATGAAATTCCCAACATTATTAATAAACTGGAGACACAAAACCTGCTGCTCGTGGATTCTTTAAAATTATTCGAAAATTTTCATTCCATTCTCAATAAAAATAAAAGTTAAATATGTAAAAAAAAATAAGTAATGAAATTGACGATTTAATTCAGAAAAACTGCGGACTTTCAACTCTAAAATTGATAAAAAATATTTTAAATGGAGATTTTTTAAACAACTTCAACGACGAATGTTTCGGTGTAAATAAATCACATTTGTTTAAATATTGCCCATTAACATTGCGTGACGTAGAAGAAGTTTTTCCAGCTATAAAAATATATTGGAAGATAAACAGCAGACGTTTGTAGTTGACAGTATAGGAAAACATATGGCTATTTATTGTAATACAACTAATAAAGAATAGATTGTATGCATAATTAGTTGTTTATATTTCTCCTATGTGTTCTCTATTTTTCGTGTAAGTATCTAGTTTCAAATTTCAAGAACAGTTTTTTAGTGTGATGTAGTGTAAGCTCCTTTTTGTATATGTTTGTAATTAAAAATACTGAAGAACGATAATCGTCTCTTTTAACAAAATACGACAGCATTTAATTTAAAATTTGCTTTAACTTATGAATTACAATTTAAAATAAATGTCAGAATTTATCGTGTTATGCCATACACAATTTTTAGGAATTTAATATAAATAAAATTTGTTTTTAGTGCATCCATAAGTGCATATTTCAATAGGCTACTGCATATTCGTGCATATATTGAAAGCTTTTGTGGCACATATTAGTGTATATATGCATTATTTTTATGGCATATTTGCCCAACTCTAGTTACTAGGTAATAGGATAGGAGTCATTATATGATCGTATGGTACATTCTTCTGCGATATGACAGACCAGAAGATTTCCTGATGGCGACCCTAGAGTCAATAGATTACATAAATAGATTAGATGTTCGTTTGTAACCTTTTAAAGTATGTCTTATTATTATTTTATGTTCTATGCTGTATTGTATTCTATATTCTAGTAATGTTTTATATTTTGAAATTCTCTTTTAATGTGTCAAAGAGCCATACGATAAATAAATAAATAATAGGATAGGAGTCGCTATTATACAACTCAAATTAAACAAATTTTACCACCAGTAATCGTTGTAAACAAGTACGTGTAGTTATTTAGAAGGGATAGGTAAGAGGTTTCATTCAGTTTTTCTTATCTATACCTACCCCTACTCAAAGTGTTTAGCGTTGAAGAATTAATGATTTATAAATGGAATTTTGTGGTTATTATTTGAGTAAACACAATCTACTAAAAGTGGTTGTAATTGGAAATACCAATTGCTGGAAGTGACGAAGATTAAGGATTAAAGAAGTAAAAATGTCGAAGATACAACGACTGTCAATCTCGAAAATTGTGGACCCGATTTTTAAAATTGAATTAAAATTAAGAAAAAAATATATAAATAATTCTAAGATGTTGAATCCTGCCGCCCATGCTACAGTTGATGTGTGTTCAATCAGATATTTCAAACAGTTATAATTCATGGCACGATCATAAATAAACCATTTCTTCTATTTGAAGTCATAAATTATTGTTTAATTAAATTCTTGTTAGCAACTCACAAACTGAATATTTTCCATCGCCACTAACAGTTCCATCTAGGAAATCTGGATGAATAAATCGATATGTAGCAGCGTAAGTTCTCTGTAACTCATACACCCTTAAAAGAGTTGCGAGTTATTGTATATTATTATTGTATAATTATGAAATTATCAGTTCTGCGTATAAACATTATACATATTCATATGAAATATTAATAAGCCACCGATGCGGTTAGCCAGGGACAGTAGAAATATTTATGGTGTCATGTTTGCACATCATGTATAAAGCCGGTTGCCTGTACTGCTTCCAAAAGCATGTTAATGGGAATCCCCGTTAACAAACGAATTACCTAGTAACTATCTAGGACGTAGACTGGTTGCTTCCTTATCAAGGATAACGCATGTCTTTAATCATTACTGTTATAATATTGTACACTATTTTTGGTAGAGGTACAATTTAAAAAGCGCTCTATAACCTGACAGAGTTCAAATTTTGAATTAACGTCAAAAGCCCAAGTACTTACCATTAAATCCAAATAGATATTGAACTGAATATCCGTACACACAAAATATTGCTTTATACGAAGGTTTCTTTCCGAACATTAATAATAATTTATTCAGAAAACATAAATTAATATTGAACATTTGTATTTGCACGAAATTACAAAGGTTGCAGCAAATATCAGAAAGTTTGTTTACCTACATTCCTTCCTATGTTTTAAGATGGTAAGATATGCAAACAAGCAAACTCTAAATTGGATTTGTTAAAACAACTTTTTACAGAATATAGCTGTTTTAAAGAATCATAAATTTAAAATGAAGTGCCAACATATTTACAAGGCAGGCCTAAAACTAGAATAAAAAATTGCTAAAAGAAATGTGTTCCTCTAAACCATTAACTTGATATAAGAGCATTTCTATTTTTAAAATTGGGGATGTCCTTCTCAATTCATACAGTGCGCCCTAAAGAGAAGTTAGTATTTAAACCTTTGTTTGTTATAGTAGATTTGTATTATACTTCCATTGTTGACTTGGCACAGAACTTATCTTTCGAAGTTTTCTTCAGCCAAAGTTGCTTTCGATAGTCCAAGTTCCTCAGTTCCTACTGCAGATGGCATCTTAATTGCCGAGATACGTATCTCGGTGTTCTACACAGTGCAGTAGTAAGAGGTTTTACCAAGGTTTTGTATAGTTTTCGGAAAGGTAAAATCTAATTAATCGAAGATAAACGCGGCATGCAAGAGGATCTCATAAACGGTAAGAAACAGAGATCTACTTAAATAAGAAGAATTTTACAGTGCATCAAGGACTATTAGAATCCAAATTCTTATTCAAGATATTTTCCTTAACTCTAAGACGATCTTTAAATTTAAAATTTACATTCTGTTCATTTTATACATTTTTGAAGCGCCAGTTGTTTTTTTTTCCAGGCTGTAGCGAAAATTAAATTTTTTTGATGCTTGTTGACTAATAAATTATTCTTATTTAAGTACATCTCTATTTCTTACCATTATCGAGATCCCCATACATGCCGTGTTTATCTGGGACATACTCTATAGAGAGTAAATCAAATGGAAAAGGTTGCCTATTGATCGGTATATTTTAATTCTATTTTTCTTTCCGCAGAACCTATATTTGGATATTTCTTTGAAATTGAATTGAATACCTCGCTTATGAGTGGAAGTTCCAAAAATTTTAAAGGAAGATGTAGCTTTTCACTCCTATCTAGCAAGCTATGTATACATACTTGAGGAAATAATAAAATAAGATTGAAGTACTCTCTTAAGCAGTCTTTCGTCCTAATTAACCCACCTTCCTTCTTTACCATCTCCAAGATACTATTAGTGTACCCGCTATTATAGGCAGTCCGTATACATACAGGGCGATTCAGGTTAATTGTATGGGACTCGAAGGTTAACGGTATGCAACTTAACATACACGTCAGCGACTTTTTCAGTATGTAATATATCACAGATTTTTAACATCAGATTACTTCCTAGCAATTATGCCATTGTTAGATATTTATTAAAGGTTTTTTGTGTTAGCTTGATATATATCTAAACAATAAAAACAATATCGAATGGAGTTAATTAGATAGTGATAATAATCCTATTTAATTATATACATTTTCAGAGTGAGCTATTCTAAAAGTTCAATTCGGTTTAAAAGCGACTGCCGAACTAGGTCTAACATTTTGTGTATTATCTGTCCGCAGAAGCAATTATTTTCTTCTGTAAACCTTCCGTAATAGCTAAATGTATCCCGTAAGAAGAAATCTAAGGCTTACAAGAAGGCCAAGCATAAACAATTACACCCTTAATCAGTGGCGGTTTCTGAATAAGTACTAATATTATGATTATTAGTTGTAACGTTCATTTAGTGAACCGAACAGATGCAAATTGTGTTTTGCCGTAAGGGCAGTGGCGGCCAGTGAGGATTCAACAAGGATAATTTTTAAGGCAAAAATATATGTTATTATAAGAAATTACTCACCCGAAATTAATGTGAACTTCTTAAAATTACGTTAAAAGTTTATAAAATTCATTTTTGTAAATTTCTATCAAACAATAATATAAGAGCAGTGGATGGAAGTAATGCATTACTTGTAATGCATTACAGTAATTCAATTACTTTTTTCGGTAATGAGTAATTGTAATGCATTACTTTTCTTAAATAGTAATTAGTAATTGTAATTCATTACAATTTGATAGTAATTTGTAATGTATTTTCAATTACTTTTGACAATTACTTTTCAAATGTGTCTTGAAACGAAAAAACTTTCTTGTATTTGTTAAAATTCCGCCTGACGAAGTATCTATAATCCGGGCCAACGCAGGTAAAAACGAGTTATTGTCACTGCTTTTGGCGTTACGTGAACAATTCAAGTGTAGGGCAAAACCCAACATTAGAATGCACAACAAGAATTTTCTTAGAACACGGGGGGAGGAACTAAATACCTTTTCAAAGAGTTTTTTTTTCATACTATGTATGACAAAGTAAAAAAGTAATGTGAAAAGTAATTAGTAATTGTAATGCATTACTTTTCTGGAAAGTAATGAGTAATTGTAATGAATTACTATTTCCCGGCAGTAATGAGTAATTGTAATGAATTACTATTTAAAAGTAATTGTCCGACCTCTGTATAAGAGTCATCGCATCAGTAATTACTTAACAAAAAAACCACATCCAAACGAAATAAATTAGTCCGCAATTTTTTCTTCAAAATTATCAATTTCGTCAACTAAATTCCTGCTGATAGACATTGCAGCCAAAGCATTCAAGCGATCGTTAATCATGGTATTTCGTAAAAAGCCTTCTTTACACGCTTTAATGTGGAAAAGCAACGTTCAGCTTCGACGGTTGTCATAGATGTTGTTACAAGAATATTTAGAAGTCTCAGTGTTTCCATAAAAGTTTCTTCAAGATTATTTTTTAACAGAAATGTTAAAATATTCATAGCACCAGATATTTCTTTAAAGTCAGGTTTTGTATAGGTATATAACTTCTAACTCGCTTTTTAACATCTTTTTAGAAAACATGCGGTAAAAAGAAACCACTCTGTCTAAAATGTAAGTATAAGAGTATAAGACTCTGCAGAAAAACCACAGGTGTAACACCTGTTCTGTGCTTTTCTTTCCATTTTTTTTTGAAAGGTAATTAACACTATTCATTGTTTACTAGTCACAAAACTGCACTTTGGAATAGCAAACATTGCGCGCGGACAATTCTGTTCGGTCCACTAAATGAACGCTATAATCAACAATCATCATATACGTACGGTCAGGCGATGTTTGCCTAATA
This sequence comes from Limonius californicus, assembly GCA_014611495.1. Classification (NCBI taxonomy): domain Eukaryota; kingdom Metazoa; phylum Arthropoda; class Insecta; order Coleoptera; family Elateridae; genus Limonius; species Limonius californicus. Next base: position 36,367 of record JABXWE010004130.1, read on the forward strand.
CAGAGAATCGTGGGGGCCGAATAGCTGCCACCGTCATACTTACGAATTTAAACGCATAAAGCGATCGCGGAATGTATGACAATTTAAACGTTAAAACGTTAGCTACAGAAAGCAAACGTTTGCAGGGTTAGTTCATTTTAATTATTATTTAATTACAGAAAACAAAAGATTAACTTTAATACTTTAATCAGGGAGGGGGCGCACCCGTGCCCACTTATTCAAAAACCGCCACTGCTTAAGGGGTTAAGAAAACGACCTATCAATTCAAAATTAACATCTTACATCGGCAACCCGTACTATTACTTTTTTGTCCTTCCCGAGATTTACGGTTGCTTACTCGAATGCTGTAAAAAGAACTGCAGCCCATATAAAAGGCAATGCATATTGCGTACAACAAATAAATTTGTTGCGGTCTTGGTATTGTCCTGATTTTAAATAAATTTGATCAATTTTGACATCGGGGTTGTGTACATTATGTTCTTAGAAGATGGTAGTTTGTAATAAGGTGAAAAAAATTCAATAAATTAAGACGACATATATCATAAACTTAAATTGACTTTACTGTATTTTTGCACTAGTTTTAGTAATTCTTTATCATCAGTTCTGTTTTTTTTTTCGTTATTCGCAAACATTTTATATAATTTCTGGGTAGTTTCGATATCTAATTTAAACATATAAATTGGCAATTTGATTTACTGATATGGCATAAGCCCTTTATTTTTTTTGTACTTGATATACCTTCTGTCTGTTAAATATTTTATTTTTTATTTTAAATGTAGCAGTATTTTCTTATGATAATCTTGCTGTCGGACTGCATAGGAGTTCACAATCAATGTATTACTTCCAAATAAAATTACATTAAATACACTTTACGGTATTTCTTAATCCTGCCAAACAGTAACATTTAAGATCGTAAACTTGAACACCTGTGTAAATAGAAACATATAAACAGTTTTTCCGTAATTCGAAATAAAAATCCGAACAAAACACGGGCTTCTTCAAATAGTATTATCAATTTGTGCGATTTTGGTGTGGCCCATCTATTACGTAGCGACCGCTACAAAGTAACAGTTAATAAAAGAAATAGAATCGGCGAAACGTAATCCAATTTAGTTCCGCGGCACTATCGTTTCTCTAATTCTGTCTATGGTACGCTAGCCTGTAATTTATATTATATCCGGAAGTAATCTATTTCCCTTCGCTTTTACTTTGAGTTCTTTTTTCCGATATCGGGGATTTCTCTGTTTTAGCAAATTACTTTGTGCTGTTTATAATTTTTGTTCTTTCGGTCAAAGGACAATGTGGACGAGGGAGCCCTTGCGAACAGCTTTGTTACGAACTGCACGATGGGATGTACGAATGTGACTGCAGCCCGGGATTTGAACTACACGAGGACGGCTACAGTTGTTATGGTATACGTTAATTTGTGTAATGTTTCGTGACACTAAACCAATATTTTCAGAGTCAAATTCTACGGCGTCTCCGCAACAAGCGGATGCCGAAGATAACGAGGAGGATGTGTTATATCAAAAAGACGCCGTTTTCGACGCCCAGCTGAACGCTTTAAATGGCAGCGGTGAAATTCTATTCCAGAACGTCACCGAAACTACTACTCAGGGTCCACGATTGGAACAAAAGTTGACCGATATTTCGGGAATACCAAAAGCTACACTACCTTTGGCGACAGAAAGACCATGTCCATTAGATTGTGGTTCGGGAGGCGGTTGCGTCATAGGAAATTCGAACAATTCGCCCACCTGCCTCTGCCCACTGGGCAAAGGAGGAGATCGTTGCGAGAAAGGTGAGCAAATAATTTTTGACATTTATCAATTTCACATCGGCGCCTTTTAACAACCGTATAACCCTTTCACCTTTCCACCCGGCACACGTGAAGAGCAGCAGATTGAAACGCGAAGGGTCGTTTGGGGAGGTATAAAACTATACTTCAGACCTGTGTATGCTCTAAACGCACCGAAGGTCTACTTTCCCCAATCGGCCTACACAACGTCCTCTATTTGTTCTGTTTAAATTTAGACGTTGACTTACCTACCTTTTTGTTATTTTAATCGATTGGATTATACGTCCGATTTAATCGACATAATTTTAATTTAGTGTACTGTACGAAGACATATTTACGTGTTTCACATGTACGTTTAGACAAGATTTATTGGTAAATGCACCATAAGTATGTGCTGGTGTAATACTATTTATTTTATGGAATTCGTACACGTACATAATCATTTTTTTTTAAATGTATTCTACGTTTTTCTATTATTATGTTATGTCCACTACAGTTTAAATATGTAAGCAACGTTGCACTGACTAAATAATCATTTAGGATCGATGATACTAGCAAGAAATTCATATTGTCAGGATACCGAATCACTAGTGCACGCCAAGTACATTTTTACGGTGCTGTTTGTTTAGTGCTTTGTATGTAATTCATAAACTACATAGATATTTATTTTTTTGACTAGACAATCTTCGAAAATGTCATATTGTTTTTTGGGTATAGTGTACTAAACATACGACAACATATACCATGTGGAAAATTTAACTGAAATAAATTCTGTAACTTGGACGGTATTTCTGTAAAAATTCCTAAAACGCGTCAATGTTAGATGTTCACTGGCTGCATTCCTGCGGTCATGTTCCCAGTTTATCTTTGCCCGGAGGGGTGCAATCAGCCCTAACTTTTTTGTCAAATGTAAGGGTATGGGAAGGGACACATCGTGTGAAAGCTCCTTTCAAGAAGAATCCAACGGATGTTTGTTAAAACATGTTAAAAAATGAAACGTGAAAATACCATTTTATAATATGTCCGGTGAGATTTGCCTAATTTGACGCCTGATACGTTGCTGCAAATTTTCAATATTGTCTTAATTTTGAGATATGTCCATAAAAGAAAATCAAGTGGAGTAAGCACCCGGAAATCATGCCGACCACTCAATTGGACCTCTTCTTCCAATCCGCCTATTTGACAACATTTCGTATAAATATTGACGAACGGTCACAGCGTAGTGTGGTAGAGCTCCGTCTGGTTGATACCATAGCCCGCTGAGTAAATCAGGATTTGTTTCATTTAGACATAAAGCCACCATGCATGGAACGAGATCTTGAAGAAAAGTAAGATATTGTTAAAATTATCATTGAAAAATCTTGGGCCTATTACTCGTTCACCAATTATCCCAGTCCTCACATTTACTCTTTGTGGGTCCTGAGTATGGGTTTCCCGCATCCAATGAGGGACTTCATCAGCCCAATAACGACAGTTGTTCCGGTTAGCTTCTTTCGAAGAATGTATCCATCTTAAGATATTTGGTTGTGGATGATAAAGTCCATTATTTGTTAGCAAAATTCAATTCTACGATTCGGGTCATCCTCCGTTAATTCCTGAATCATCTGCATCTTGTAAGGATGCATCTTTGCAGTTTTAAGTATTTTCAGAACAGTAGTATGTCTAATATCATAATCACGGGCCAGTTGCCTAACTGGAACCATTGTATTATCTTGAAAAGTTAACAATATTAACATCTCCAACACAAGGTTGTCGCTGTCTCGGCAGATCCCTCACATGACCCAACTCCCGGTATCGTACCTCAAATTTACTAATTGTACCCTGGCTAATAGATGGTAAATCTGGATGCTGTTCTCTAAATAATCAAGCAACCTCAGCTTCAGTTCGGCACCTTTCGCTATACTCGAGCTTCATTAACATTTCAATACAAAGGCTCTTGTTAAATAAGGCATTATTTGAACCAATTATACGGAGCTTGTAAACTCACAAATAACACATGAAAACTAACAAATTTAACAGTTTCTTTAGGTAGAACATAAACAAGACTTCTGCAGAGAAGTGGCGGCCAACAAGTTATGATAAGATTAGAAATGCACACGTGCAGCAACGTATCACGCATTAAATTAGGCAAATCTCACCGGAAATGTTGCAAAATATAAGGAATGAGTTTAATCATCGAATGGCTTTTCGCGTAGAAATATGTGGGGTATATATTAAACATCTTTTACATCAAACACCGTTTAACTTGCATTGTAAGGTTTATTTTATAACAAGTAACCTCTTAGAAAATTATAAAATAAAACATGCGTTGTATTCCTCTTGAAATGAGCTTTCAAACGGTGTGTCACTTCGAATACCCTTACATATGACAAAAAAGTCGGCGGTGGTTGCACCTCTCCGGGAGAAGATAAACTAAGACCGTGTCACCGCTGAAATGTAGCCAGTGAACAACTAACATTGACGTATTTTAGGAATTTTTACGTAAATACCGTATGTCCAAGTTACAAAATGTAATAAGATAAGCCTGTAAAACGTGTCTCTGATAATCTAAAGGAAACTAAAGGAAAGACGCGACAACCTAACGGTTGGATTGTCGCTTCTTTTTACCAGGGGCTACACATTTTCCACCCTGTATATATCAGATGCCGTGACTGATTCGCTAACCCAACTTAAATCTATTGTTTTTTACTATGCGCTGAATTTCTCCAATCAATCACAACATAACTATACACAAAGTTATTACATTCAATTAAACAAAGCCGTAATACGTAATATCTATGTTGCACTATTCTGCAGATGTGGAAATCCGTTCTCCACGATTCACCGGTTCCAGTTGGCTGGCGTTTCCTGCGCTTAGAGGTGCCTATAAACACGTGCAACTTACTCTCGAGTTACGGCCGGAAGCTTATGACGGGATTTTCTTCCTCACAGGAGAGCGAGACGACATGGCGGGAGATTTTATGGCTTTGCTGCTTCATCAAGGATTTGTCGAGTTTCGGTAAGGATTATTAATTTGTTGCGACGTTGAATTTAAGAGATAAATCGGTCAACGTTTAAGCTTCGACTGCGGTTCTGGAGTTGGAGTCGTTCGATCTGAAGAGACGGTGTTGCTGAACCAGTGGAACCACATCACCTTGTACAGACATAGATGGGATGCGTGGTTGCAGCTTAATACTGGCAAGCACGTGCAAGGAAGATCAAAGGGTCTTTTCTCCAGGATAACTTTCCGAGAACCGCTCTTCATAGGTGGCGCAGGAAATACAACGGGGCTGTCAGAGAAGCTCCCCGTAGCTTCGGGACTCAAGGGTTGTTTGCGCAATCTAGAGGTTAACGATCACATGTACAAATTTGCCCTAGAACCGCACGGAGAGGCATCCAAAGGATATGGGATAGGTAATCTAGGAGTAATCAGAGCTGGGCAGCAACCCGTTATTTCAGTATTTATTTAGCCTTTTTTTGCTATAATTAACTGTAACTTAGCTCCTCTTAGATATTTGGTAACTACCTATAACTTGGAACTTGCTATTCGTTGTAAAGTAACGCAAAAGTTACATACGACAAACGACATACAAGATATGAGAAAAGTTACTTATTAAAGTAACAGAAGTGTATTTTCTTGCTTACGTTAATTGGCTACGCAAAGTTATTAAAAGTAATGTAAGTTACCTATAAAAATAAATTAATTACTATAAGTTCCTTCAAAGCTGCTACTGCACTGTTGATAACGCTAATATTCATTAAATTCCAACCAGTTTCAATTCAATTCCTTCGTATAGGAAAGGTACTAATAACTTCAAATGTGGATCATTGTTCGAGGGTCAGCCTGAGATGCTCACTATATGTCTACGTTCATTCATATTTTATGCAGCAAGCACACAAGTTTGCATTATAGCATATGTGTTAATCAATTGCAGGGACAAACTTCTAGGGCTTAAAGTATACACGAAAACAAAATTTTTTGTTAATAAATGTATGGTCAAATGTATTTACTTTCAGGGATAGCTCAAAGATTCTTTAAGAAGCGCCTAAATGTAGGCAACTCAATTGACCACCTACTATTTGTTTCCATAACGAGGGAAATTAATACAAGATAAATAAAGCCCCTTTCCCACTTTTCAAATTCAAATTAAATTTAAAATAACTTAATTAACAAAATGTTTAAAAACTAAGCAATAGAAATTTAAATAAATTGCTCTTGTTAACCTTGGGGTAGCAGATATGGTCCAATGAATCTATCACCAACAATCTCGGCCCAAATGTTCACTGAAAATCTTTGCTGGTATCCTTTTTGAACCACAGCATGGGGATTTTCATCGTCCAAAATGTGGCTGTTTCTACTGTGGAATATTTCTTCTTTCGTAAAAGATGCCTCGTTACTAAACAGAACGTTTACTTGGAATTCAGAATCCTCATTACACCGCCGCAGAAATTCTTGGCAAAATTCTACCCTTCTGGGAAAATCTGCTTGAACCATGGCTTGTACCTTCTGTGGATGGTAGGTTAACAGGAGCAATTTATTTAAATGAAACATTTTGTTAATTAATTTATTTTAAATTTAATTTGAATTTGGAAAGTGGGAAAGAGGGTTTTATTTATCCCGTATTAATTTCCGTCGTTATGGAAACAAATAGTAGGTAGTAAATTGATTTGCCTACATTTAGGCGCTTCTTAAAAAATCTTCGAGAAGCTCTATCCCTGAAAGGAAACCCTTTTGACCATACATTTATTAGCAATGTATAAATTTGCAATTTAAATACTGGAACAAAAAATTTCGCATGCACTTTCATACAAAAACACGACATTGCAGAGTTCGATGTTTCAACAATTTGCCGTTACCACAAAAAGTACTCTAACTTTGTAAATACTCTTCTCGAATTCATGCTCATCTAAACTTTTTTACTATTGTTGTTGTGTCATATACCCACCTTGTAGTTTTCAAATACCCAATATGAAGTACCCAAATATTTACGCCAAGAATTTTTAAAATTTTAAGTACTACGAAAACAGTGAATCCTGCGAAAACACACATACATATACGAGGTGTGACCATTGAATTCCCACAGTGACGTTGCAGCAGTGGAGTCGCGTGGAATTAAACCAAAAGTAAAGCATCATGTGATAGTTCACAGTTTTATCAATAGAGGGCAGTCAAGCGAAGTTCAAACAGTTGTTAGTTTCTGTACAAGACGCTAGTGTGTACATCGTTTTTCTGTCAGTTATCATGGAATAACGAGTAAATTTAGGAAAATCAGGAAAAACTCGAACAGAAACTTAGAAATGTTGAAAACTGTGTACGGTAATAGCATCTTAAGTAGTACTAGTGTGTTTAAATGGTTTAAACGTTTCAAATATGAGTATGAGGATGTTGAAGATGGCATTGGAATCGGGTGTCTGTAGATCTATTGTAGTGCAGAACTCATTTTCTGCCACAATTTCTCGAACTCATGCTTAGGTCGCATGAGTTTCAGAAAGTGTGGCAAAAGATTGCCGAATCATGGCAGATGAATTGGACATCAAAACGATTCGACAAATTGTACATCAAGATTGGGAAAGAAAAAGATCTGTACTAAGTTCGTCCCGCATAGTCTTACGGATGAGGAAAAACAAAGAAAAGTTGTGCCGTGCTCAGAGTTTGTGCAAAATTGTCGCGACAGTGCATATTTTGTTAACTGTATTCTCACTAGTGATGAACGATGGGTGGTTCAGTACCATCCTGAGACGAAACGCCAAACCATGCAGTGGTTCAAAATGATCATCGGGAAGCTTCGTTTGCAAAAATTGAGAATCAAAATCAGATTGATTGCCTTTTTCGATAAACAAGGTGTGAAGGACAAACAGTAAATAGTGAGTTTTAAATTGATGTGATGAAAAGATGAGAAGATTATTGCAGCGCATTTCTCGAGTGCGATGGAAATTTCAGGAAAACGGTAATACAATTTATTTTTGTTACATGACAATGAATCAATGAAACATGACAATGCACCTGCCCATTCTGCAAAGAGAAACGATTTCAGGACGTAGAAGACATTAAAAAAATGTAACTGCCGAATTGAAAGTAGTATCGTCGAACACTTTTGCCGACTGTTTTCGAAACCGTTGCAATAAGTGTATTAAAGTATATAGAGATTACTTTGAAACAAATACCAAATGTTTATGTGCTACTTAAATTATGTTTCCCTTCCGAGAATAAAATTGCCATACGTCATGTAGATACGTACATTTTGGAAAACGGATTTTTTAATAGGAAATTACCCACATTTTAGGGTTTCGGTTTTTTGGGGCTAGATAAACAATCCAAATTGAGATTGAGCAATCAACCTGTTTTTTTCTGATAAAGTTTTATGTTTGGTCGTCCAGAAAGTAAAATATTATAAATAGAACGCGTTCGAGAGGTAACCTCTGCCTAAAATACGGCTGTCTTCGTGTAATAGGCATGAGGAATACCATGTTACAGGGATGTTTGCTCAGATGTTTTGGTTTTAACGAATTTCAGTCGTAATATTGTTCAGAAGTTACTGCCAAAGTTATCAGTATAACAATAATAATAAATATTACCGCCAAAAGCAAACCTCTTGAAATATGTAAGGATTCAATTTGTGTGAATTGTACGAATAAAAAATTTAGAAACGGTTTCCCGTATTTTCAATAATAATCTCTATATGGAGTCGTTTAAAAAAACAACTATTTTTTAAATTCTGAATTTACATTAGTAGTAAAATTATAAGCCGGGTACGAATATGCTTACAGTGAGTTCATATCACTTCTCGTACAACTGGAGTGATACCAAATTCTGATATGAAAATAGGCTATATTTAAACTATTTTAATGTGCTATTTCGAAAACCAGGACACCTTCTACAAATCTAAATTGAGGAAAATACAACCTTGTACTCTAATTTTCGGTGAGTAGACCGTCCCCAAATTTTAGACATATCTCTCCCAGTCATCCTGCAATGTACGAGGGTTGCCATTTATATTTCGGGATTGGGTAACCCTAGTGCTGCCATCTGGCAACTAACGTCTCTATCGTAAAGTTTAACATTTTGACGGTATACGTACTCAGAACGTTTTGACGTACGAGCGCTATTTGTGTTGTTTACAGTAACTTGAAAAATTCATATCGGCCAAAAAATGGAATTAAATAGTGAACATTTTCGTGCGATTATTTTTTACAACTTTCGACGTGGATTAACTCAACAACCGTGCATCGATGAACTTAATTCGATTCTTGGCGATAAAGCACCATCAAGGATCAGTGTTGATCGATGATTTACCGAATTCGGTCGTGGTCGTAGTTCGCTCAACGACGAATTTCGCGAAGGTCGTCCAAAATCGGTTGTTGTTCCGAAAAACATTGATGCGGTGCGTGAACTGATACTGCAAGATCGTCATGTGACTTATCGTAAGATTGAGGTATCCTTGGATATTAGTGGGACCAGCATACATTCAATATTGCATGGACATTTGGCCGTAAAAAAGGTTTGTTCCCGTTGGATCCCACATAATTTGACTCGCTCAAAAACAAGCTCGTGTCAATTGGTCACAAGAAATGCTCAAAAAATGCGATCGCGGTGCTTCAAAACATGCGTATGACAGCGTGACAAGTGATGAATTGTGGATCTACGCGTATGAGCCCGAAAGTAAACAGCAGTCGACTGTACGGGTCTTCCAAGGCGAGCCAAACCCAACAAAAGTCGTTCGTGCTCGAAACATTTCGAAGCAAATGGTCGCCTGTTTTTTCGGAAAACCTGGACATGTCTCAACCGTACCATTGGTCCAATGTAGAACGGTCAATTCTGAATAGTACACAACCATTTGTTTGCCACAAGTCTTCGGAGAAATAAAGAAAACCAACCGCCGAAGACGGATGATTTTCCACCACGACAATGCGAGCTCTCACACATCGGCTCGAACAAGTGACTTTTGAGCACTCATAATGTCAATTTGATGAGTCAGTCATCCGAGTAATTTGGCACCCAATCACTTCTTTTTATTTACGAACATCAAAAATAAATTGCGAGGTCAGCGTTTTTCGACACCCAAAGAAGCGGTTGATGCGTTCAAAATGCATGTTTCGGAGATACCTCAATCGGAGTGGAAAAAGTGCTTCGAAAATTGGTTCACACGCATGCAAAAGTGTATTGATCTTCAAGGAGAATATTTTGAAAAACAATAAAGCCATTTTCGATGATAAATATTTGTTTTGATCCTCTAATCCCGAAATATTAAAGGCAACCTTTGTATTTGCTAGACTGTTATGCTCGGTGTTTCAATATTTTCCTAAATTTGTATTTTAATAAGAATAAATGTAACAAAAACGCTTCATTTATTTCTTTTGTGACTTTTATTCTTGTTCAAGTTACTTACTTACTAAATACGATTTAAAAAAGAGTAACTTGTAGAGGATTTTCAAAAAAACAATACCAATTGCAAGGAAATTAGTAATGCAGTTGTTTTAAACCCTAGTAGGTAATTAATGTATTAGATAATTAAGCTAATTGCCATGCAGTACTGAGAACATAGGGATAGGCTTTTCTAATTGGAGAACTTATGGCAGTGTTGCCACTATCGTTATGCTCTTAATGATAGTACGAATTGAATTTATTAAAATGTAGTAAGTCTTCAGAAGTTCTCAAAATGCGGCTGTTATGAATCAAATTTGAGGGTCACTGTTAAAAATCATCTTCAACGTCAAATGCTACCTGGCAACTTATCCTAGGAAAATTTCTCGTTAAAGATTTTAAATATTATTACAACACTTTAAACCCTTGCGTGAAAAGGATTAAATTTTTACTTGAAACATAGTTTACATTACAACTGAATTTGTCAGCATTCTATTTGTATCGTATCTGTACTGTATGGCAAGTGTGGAACCAACTATAGATACTGTTTATGTTTAAAGCTAACTCTGCCCAGCTCTTAGTATAATTTACATATGTTACTCTTATTACATTTGATCTCTTGCACAGAGGAATGTACCGCCGACCGCTGCAGTAGAGTTCCTTGCCAACATGGCGGGAAATGTCTCACAAGTGACACTTCCGCCGTATGTCTTTGTCCACTGGGATTTGCTGGCGATTTGTGCGAAATTCGCGTCGATCTGCAGGTACCTGCGTTTAACGGGTCGAGTCACTTGCGCTACCGAGGACTCGGAGAAGAAGCTCTTACTTGGTTGGATCTCGAGATTACCTTAAAGCCTACAGCCGCAGACGGGCTCGTGCTTTACAACGGCCATAGAGCGGACGGATTTGGTGATTTCATGGCGCTGTACATAAACGAAGGTTTCGTCGAGTTCACGTATGATTTGGGCACAGGTTCCACCATAGCTCGAAGCCCGCAGAGAATTGATATCGGAGAATGGCACCAAATCAAAGTGTCCAGAACAGGCCGCTTAGCTATTTTAGAAGTAGACAATCAATTACCAATAGAAGTGCTATCTCCGGGAGCTTTCACGCAACTGTCGCTTCCTCAGAATCTATTTCTCGGCGGGGCGCCAAACTTTGGAATCGTTTCACCCCAGGTGCGGGTGCGTTCCGCTTTTGTCGGCTGCGTACAAAAAGTAATCATTAACGGACGCACAGTACCAATTCTTGCCGAAGCCCTTGGTGGAGCTAATGTGGACAACTGTCCGCACCCATGCGTGGCAAGACCTTGTGGGGAAGATGGTGAATGCATACCTCAACTAGACTATTTCACTTGTCGTTGCAAGCCCGGCTACAGGGACCAAGTTTGCAGCCGCGGGCCCCCTTCTTTTCGAGGTCACGACAGCTACTTGCATTTTAGCGAACCTCAAATAGCGGCCATTTTCTCTGTTAACCGGTTGGACATCAACATGAGATTCAAGGTACGCTCGATGAATGGAGTTTTGCTCTGGTTGGACACGGGATCGGCAGACTTTTTGTCTCTGGGTCTCGAACACGGAAACCTTGTGTTAAGGTTCTCCGACCGCACCGAAGAGGTTGTTGTGGTCCATAACACGTCCATCGTTCACGACAACTTGTGGCATCGAATAAAAGCCGTTAGGTGAGTGTCCTTAACTAGACATAGTCGAATTTCCTTTTCCATATATTTGTGTTAAATTTATAGAGATGGAGGTAACGGTGTGTTGGTGGTAGACAACGGTCCGGCCGTCACTACGCAGTCCGTGGAGGTATCACGAGTTCGTGCAACGAAACCGGGACTGTACATAGGCGGTATGCCACAAGTGTCCGTTGGGACGGGGGGCAGATATGTCTCCGGCGTCCAGGGTTGCGTGGCGGACCTGGTTCTCAATACCGACTATCACTTACAACTCGTCAGTTCTTCGACTCTCGGTCGTAACGTTGGCGAATGCGAAGTTTGACTGGGGACACCAATGTTATTAAATTAATCTTGTGGTGACATTATGTGTAACTAACATAAGTGTGATCTCTAAATGCGTACAGATAAGGCTGATTACTTCGAGCTATTTAACACTGATAGAGTTTACGTATCGAATTCATTTTACGGTGGCGAGGATGGTGTACATTATTTAGTGGCGACACCACAAAGACCAGCGGATGTTAAATGTTAGGGGACTGCAACGTAGATGATGGACGACCTACTACCAGACATTTGGAGCTTTTTGTATCCTCTACTTTATTATATACATAACAGGAGTCAGGATCGCGTTTCGCATAGCACTCGAAGCACAATAAGTACCTTATTGCCTATTCATATCATGATATTATGCTAGTCAATATTTATATATGCAATCACTATGTTTGTTGCGTAATCCTGTCTCCTCCTGGTTGAAATTGCAATAATGTAGGTACTAATCTGTCCAGTGGAAAATTCACATTGTTTTATATTAACTTACATACATTGTGGTATTTATTTGTACAGGTAGTCTAATTTGTGTGTTAAATAACAAATCGCTTTTGAATTAATTGTTTCGTTTTATTGGATCTTGGTTGGTAACATGTTTAATATGAAAATGTTTATTATTAGTCCAACTTAACACCAACTTAAGTCACGGGCATTGAAGTACTATATATTTATTAAATAAGAGATAATTATCCTTTACAAAATGTTTAATGGATACCAATATGTTTGTTGTGAGGACTTTCAGTTCTTGTAGTTTTTTTCGAAGCCTCAATATTTTTTTATTATTAAGAAAATGGTGGCAGCGGTTTAAAAACTACTGCAGCGTCGAACACAGTAGTAATTTATACTTTTGATTCTTCCGTTAATATACAGAAAAAAAAAGGTTTGTTTAGAATTAAGAGATGCATTTCTTTGGGCAATATTTTTTTGCATATTTAAGCAAATCAAAAAACTCTTAAATCTAACAGTTGCATTTATATCAAAAAAAGTTTCTATATATTTGATATATTGTTTCAAATGGAAGAAATGTTTATTTTACTTTAAGCAACAGATATACTAAATATTAAATGCAAGCATATCATTATTAATTAAAAAAATGTAAATTTTTAAATCTAAAATACAGATTATTTAGAACAGTTGATTAATATCTATGTGCTATTAACCTAAAACAAAAATTATTTGATTCGGTGGACACGGTTTGTTATAACAAAGGAACCTTTATTTTAATCACGAGCAAACAACTAGCAAGACATTTCTTAGTTTGAACTCGTGTTGAACTTGCGTTTGTGTTTGGTGGTCGCTGTATCAAGATTTTATTAGATAAATAAGAAAATGGAGTCGGAGTGTAAATAGCGTTGTAAACGAATGAGTGTTTGATAGTCTGATCGATACTTTTGGTGGTAAGTAACTGTCTTAAGATTACGTACAATTCCTCCTCCTCATTTCCATTTGAAGTACCTATCTAGTTATACAAGAAACGGCAGTAAAGTTATTTGTCACTTTGAAGATGCCTACATAGGTTTATTCGGATGGCGCGATCCCGAAGTCTGCAATGATTTTATTTATATTTATGTAATTACTAAATACACGTTGTGTAATTAACTTTGTCGTCGGGGAAATACCTACTTGGTTCAGAAGTGCATTATGCGCGCAGCTTCAATTTGGCAATCGAAACAAACTAATACGCAGCTGCAGACATGTACATTCAGTAGAAACATACATGTTAATACATACTTAATACTAGAACAACCTTAGAGGAGCTGGTTTAATTGCGTGAAATAACAGTTATTTAAATAGAAACATATTAATTTATTTGATACAAACCAGAATAATGTGTTTCAATTAAAATAATACTTTTAAATAAATTATTTCTTACAGTTAAAAAATATTTATGCCATTATTTAAAAGTATTATTTATTGAATACAAAGATATCTTCTCTGTATACGAAGATTAATTTTAATATTTTAATTAGGGAGGGGGCGCACCCGTGCGCACTTCTGTGCATTCCTACGAGAAGCACAAAATACTAACTTCGCCGAATATATTATAAATTTAAAGCAAGATCAGACTATATGGAGTGCTACCAAGAAATTTAAGAGACCCCAAATTGCCATACGATCCATAAGGAAAACAAAAGGCCAATGGGCAAGATCTAATAATGAAAAAGGTGATACATTCGCAGAATATTTACCCAATGTCTGTAATCTCTTGAAGCTACGCCAAATATAGATAATGATGAAATCGAAGTATTCTTAGAAGTACCGTGCCAAATATCACTTTCCGTAAAGCCTTCCTCGCCAGGCGGAGGTTTCATTCGATCTTCATAAGTTGAACCAAATACTTTAATATATTAATACAGGAAACTCATATACGTTTAGCATGATGAAATGCGAGACATTGATAGTGGCGTCATCTAAGCAGTTCGG
>JABXWE010004131.1:0-46545 GCA_014611495.1 Limonius californicus
AGGTGAAGTAATTTTAAGTAACTGAAGTTAAGGTTGAATTAGAAGTGTACGTTGCTGTCCGTACATAGCAATATATATATATATATATACATATATATATATATATATATACATATCTAAAGTTGAACAAATATTGGTAAAATATTTGATGCTACTTGGGTTTTCATCATTAAATAGTTTTTGCCCCCCATTTATATGGTCACTCATCATGTTTGCGAAGTCATAAGTATGGGGAACGCATTTGCAACGTCTATTTGACAACGAACTGCAAGTTCTTCTATATATAACATCAACGATACCGCGTCTAAATCTTATGCAGGTATAAATCCAATAAAAAGTTCATAGACGGTACCGCACATATTGTAACGTAGTACCACTGAAACGTGTTCTGTCTTGCTATGTCTTTGGTTTCGTCGCACTTTACTGAAAGATACAAACTTTTCTAACCTTAGAACTTATTTCATCTTCATCTTCACTTAGGATCAATTTTGAAATTATGTGTATACTTGATTTTATATTTTTGGACAAGTATATTTAGCATTTTTAGGCACCGTTTCCTCCCCGATCTTTTTAGGAATAATATAATTGTAAGTTGAAAATAACAAAAAATTCAAAAAAAATTCCCTTATTTCAAACTATTTTCGGTCTCATTATCACTCCCTGAGCAATATTTTGGGTAACAGTAAACAAAAGAATGTCTGTTATAATTCTAATATAGGCTCTATTTTCTTGTACTAACGCAGTTCCAGTTTTAAAACCCACATTCACAAACGCCAAGTTTGAATGTTCACTAACATCATTTTAAAAATGTTTGCATGTGTAACAAAATGCCCAATCAGTTAATATACTGTGTTCCAACCAACCATGTACTGAACCAGCTGCTGCTAAACTGCCGAAGTCGGTTTCCAAATTTAGTTTTTGGATAAAACCGACAGTTATTGACAATATTTAAAAATAAATCAGCTGGTCCTAGTGCTTTTCTTACGAAACCTATTTCTATAGGGTTTCCTTTTTTTCGCTAAGCAGTTCGATTTAGCCATTCTCCAAATAGCAATTGTGGCTCGTCAACTTCAGCTTCGTTCTCAACATCAGATTCGGTTAGTATCTCTTCATCTTCAATATCGAAATTTATTGTTTTTGTTTTATCGATACCCGGAGAAGATTGAGATAGTTCATGAATTTTAAATTTTATTATAATAGTTTATATTATTAATAGTAATAATCGATCGTAATAACACCACGTTGTTATATGTATTTTCACATTTATGTTTTAAATTAATACAGGGTGTTCCACGACGTAAGGTCACTACTTCGTGTACATAATCTGTAGACCAAATATAGCTAAAACTTCTAATATTGTTATGCCCTAAAGTAAACCGTTTTCAAAATACAGAGTGTTAAGTTATTATTTATTAAATATTTACAATTTCAGGAGTCCCAATATATATTTTCATTTTAGTTTAAACTCACTATAAAGACTATTCAAAATGGTCATCGTTGCTCTTGCGACACATTCTGGCTATTCTTAAGAGAGATCTGGATGCCCTACGTAGTATATCATTGTTATCACGAATTAGTTCTGTTGCCTCAAAAATGCGTCTACTGAGACCTTCAACAGTCTCTGATGGTGTTTGGAATACCATATCTTTCATATGACCACACGAATAATAATCTAAACAAGTTAAGTCTGTGGGGTCAGGGGTGGTGTTCTCTACCAATTACATGCCCTTCAAACTGTTGATTGAAAAATTGTCTTGCACGTAACGCAAAGTAGGCAGGGAACCATCGCGCTGGTACCACATACCATGACTGATCGCCAGAAGGACGTCATCTAACACTCCACCCAAAAGATCTCCTAGAAAACTTAAATATTCGTCGGCAGTGTAATGGTTCTCATAAACGAATGGACCAATGAGCATTCTATCAATAACTCCACACCAGATATTCACTGAAACCCTAAGTCGTTGCTTCTAAATGTTGCCTCATCCGTGAATAAAATTCTATCACGTATGCTTCGATTTTGAATGATCGAGCAGCCAAATTAAATACGACTAGCGAAATCTGTAGGTAAGAGGGCTTGAGCAGGCTGAATATGAAATGGATATAAACCATGACGTTTTAATGTTCTCCAAAGTCGCATTCGTGATACATCAACTTGTGCAGATACACAACGAACAAAGGTGTTAGAATTATTATCAATTTCTCCGCAGTGTGTTGTTCTCATTGTCTAGTACTTGCTGTGTTGGACGCTCAGTCGACGGTTTCGGGAAAGTTCCGTGTTCACGTAGGTGGTTATGCATTCGTTGTAAAACTCGTCGGTCTGATAGTCGCCGATTTGGAAATGGCAACCCGTATTCTCGAGCAGCTGCTACTAAGTTTCCATCACAAAAACCGTACATGTAATGGATATCGGCGTACTCTCGCGTTGTAAAAGTAAACATAATCAACACTGGTAATAAGCGCAAGCAGGGAAATCAACTTTAAGGTGCTTTGCTGTTTGACATACAAGTAAATAATATCATTTCCGTAGTAGACAGTTTCTATCAAATACCACTTAATATCATTTATTGTTTTGGCTGCTTCAGTATTTAACTAAAACAGGCTTTAATAGTCTATTTAGAGAAAATGAACACTTTTTTGTTTCGACTTCTTTTCACCTCTCCTACACGTAGGTGAAATAGCGACCCACGTCATGGACGTGGAAGATCTTAGAAGACGCATTTTTGAGGTAGCAGAACTAATTCGGTATAACAATGATATTATGTTATGTAGGGCAACCAAATCTTTCTTAAGAAAAACCAGAATGTGGCCGGAGAACAACGGTGGCCATTGTGATCAATCTTCTTACTGTATTTAAACTAAAATAGAAATAAAAGTTCACTTTTCTGAAATTATAATTATTTGATATATAATCATTTAACACTCTGTATTCTGAAAACAGTATACTTTAAGGGATAACTTTATTAGAATTTTGAACTGTATTTGGTCTAAATATTGCGTACACGAAGCAGGCCCACGCCTAGTTACGTGCTTGGAATTTACCCATGAGTGTTTTTTGCCAGTTTTTTCTCATATATGCCAATTAGATCGAAGAACTGCCTCCTGTGTGTTAAGTTCGTTTCAAAATGTGCCGCTTTATATGAATTAATTTCTTAATTTGTTTGCCGTTTCATAAGAATTAATAACGTTATTTTAATTGCAGTCTTATTTTGGGTTACCGTTTCGCTATGTTGCATTTTTCTAAGTTTGAGTTATGTTGACAGTTCGCTTTCTGTAGGCTCGAAACTGCCGACTTTTGTTTTTCTCGTGCGTGACATTAAGCACTTGCGAGAACTCACGTGTCCCTTATTCTAGAACATCTCATCACATGTCGAAATATGGTGCAACCTTTTTGGGGGAATGAGGGGTCGTGTTGCGTTTTTCAAGCAGTCAATTTTTGATCTCTGATGACTCCGGTTCTCAGAAAACTCCATCAATCGGGGACCGTAATTACGTTACGTGCTGCAGGGGCGGCTTTGGTTTTCTGTTTTGAGGGGTGTCCGTTATGTGTGTTTCGTCTCGCTGTTTTACCAAGTGGTATTAAACAGACCATCGGCTACTGCCGGATTTAAAAGGAAACATTGGATTCAACCCGGGTAAAGGCAATTCTTGGTAAATTGACCGATCGCCGTTGGGCGGATTCATTTCGAAGACCAGCTCCCGTCCCTCTGCGGCTATTTTTTATACCATCGTTCAAAGAGTCCCGTCGTTCATTCAACCTTAACAGCCTGTTGAAATCAACGTATCTTCCTGCATCTGGAAATTGCCATTACATTGTGCCTACCTCGTTTTAAGCCATCCAGCGGCATTCAAGGTAAAAACACCCAGTTTTGTGTTGTGATAAAGAAACCTTTTTTTTGCTCGCGTTAACTTGCAGACTTCAAATTTAACTTCATGTAAAAACGAAAAGAAAAACGATCTTCAGTCGCCATATGTGGTGTTAGTGGTTTATTATAAAACTACCACATTATATTCTGTTATTTTTGTGAACTTCAGCGTCGCTGGTGTTACGTAGCTGTATGCAAAACGTAAATCCCGTTGCACCAGTGGCGGTGAGTTTTTTTCTCTGAACGTTCAAAAATTAAAATTATGTAATCCAGACTTATAGCGTTATCACTTGTCATTTTTTTGTATTGTTATTTTTAACCGTTTAATTATATGTGTGTTAACAGTTTACTGCCTCTTATTGTGTTTTTTGTACTTATTTCTGTAAGAATTTTGCAAGCTTTAAATATATAGGGGGAGGCACAGTAACGGCAAGTTCCATTTCCGTAAGCTGTTCGCTTCTCGGCCTTCCACGAGGACCTACAAACAGTTGGATTTGCCAGTGGCGCCCACTTATTTTGACTTACCCTGTACACAACTAAAGATTTTCTCCCATAAGCGATTTTCACGAACTCTCCCTACTCCTCTGAGCTAAGCTGTAGGCCTTTTCCATCCATCTGGTTACGGGTTGTCGAAAATGCTCGATTGGCCCGTAACATGCTGCGAGATTTTGACAAACTTTTGTATGTAGAAGCTTGCCCTGCATTTCTAGTAACAAAGTAAAAGTAAATATTTCGACTCAACGAATTATTACGTGGTTGTGTTTGGTTTATTAATACTGGCAGTGAATTAAAAATATACAGGACAGTGTACAACCAGTTTTCTTGTATAGCCCAAGGTATCCAAGTAAATGGGTACACCAGTATACTATTAATTCGCCTGCATGGAACGACATCAGAAGTAAATATCATTCTATTTCCACTGTGTAGATGCTACAGAATTTTTAAGTTCCACTTGGAATAACGAGCGTGGTTATTCCCAACGAAATGAGAACACTCAAAAGTCTGGCTTCGGCTGAATACTACAAGTAATTTTCGGCTAAAGAGAGTCTCCAAATTTCTTCGTTGGCTTCTCAGGTAGAGGCTGTTTCTCTGGCGGGGTAGGATTCCTAGTTTCTGCGGCATTCTTCTCGGCTGTCTCAATTTCAGAAAGCTTTATACCTGGGCCCTCCGTCGGCGCAGTTTCACGGAGGGTAGTCGGAACCCGACTGTTTAGGAGAACGACTCGGAATCGTACTGGACCTACTGCACGCGCTATTTCTGTAAAGTAAGCAACTAACATTTGATTAAGAAATGAAGAACGGTTCATCCACATGAACTACATCACTACATTGGAGTTTTTCCTTCATCTCTAAGACAGTTGTATTTAATCTACATAAAGTTTTTTATAGAATGGCAATTCGGTAAATCTAAAAGGAATTCCTTTTAGAATGTGTTCATCAGAAATATATTAACTTTTTAAGCTAACAAACATACAAGTAGCAAATGAATGAAAACCCTTGCTCTGTTTCTCGGAAATAAATAGGTAACATATTTATAAAGCAAGATATCGCACAAAGAATAAACAGTAGTCCACGGGTTTAGTTAGTTTACAGTGCAATTCTAAAATAATTGTTTCTTCTAGAACGAGGACTTTAAAAAGAGAATACTGTAGCAGCCCGCATTTACGATTATGTTTATATTCTCACAGACACTTTTGGACATTACAATCATAACTGTACTTTTTAATGTATACTTGCGTATATATCTAATTTTTAATGTAACTCAGCGTTTCCCAAATTGTGGGGCGCGCACCCCTTAAGAGGGGAGGGGACATAAAAGTTCTCAAAGCAGCAGAAAAATAGTAGAACGGAAATTAGTATATTGAATCTTCTTTTTCTCTCATTCATTCATACTACACCCCCCCCCTTCCGGAAATACTTTCGCATTACTTCAGGGGGGTGCGAGCGTTCCTTACACACTAAACATTCATTCATTCAACACACACCCTAAACTTAACTAAGCGAAATGCGGTCGCCCCAGCCAACATTCGAACGCCCCAACGGATTGACTACATTTCGCGTGACCTCAAGTGGCAACGCGTTCCCGCACTAGACCACCGAGGCCCCTTAGTATATTGAATCTAATACAAAACATCTTAACTTAATGCTTAGTGTTTAGCGTATAATATCTTTTACGAAAGATTGCATATATAATGTGTTTAGAAGTACTATCTGAAACTACATATAACTTACTAACAGTGTATTTAAACAACTAGGGACTTAAATCAGTCTGATTTAAATTGCATAACTTATCCAATTATGATTCTAAATGTGTAATCGCTACCGTCAGTTCACGTTCGACGTTGAATCGGTTTCTGTATTTCGATTTTGAAGAAACTACTGCCGGAAAACCAATTTCACAAAGATAAGACGTAGGAAATAGCAATATAATCTGCATAGATCTATTGAATAACGCTGGAAATTCTTCTTGTTAATCAAAAATTCAACAATATTTGCCGCCGCAAATTCTCATCATTTCTATACTTGATGTTAAATCAATGAATTATTCCTCTTCTTCCATTAATGTGTACGTGTAACTTTGAACGGGTTTGTTATCCACTCGTATTTGTGTGGAACACTATTAGTTCCAAAGATGTAAAGTTTAATAGTTTTAGATAACGATTTTAAATAATGTTCTATGCATCTGCAAATAACACATACATTTGTATGGCTTAGTTTGTTACCGTTGATAAATGTTTTTAATTAATAAATATTTTTGTGTGTTCATTGTTTATCTGATTTCACCAAAGGTCCAGTGTTCGGGTAAAGTCGATAATTCTATCTGATAGTAGTAATATATGAGCATTATTTCTTTGCAACCGGTTATTAAAAATTTTTCATTTCATTATGAACAGTTCGTCAACAAAATTCTGGGCATCTCTGTAATTTTTTTCTTTCAAAAACGCATACATTTTCCTCGTAAACTCAGACCCGTTGTATAACTTTTCCACATGATTACCACCGAGGATCGCAATAAAACAATAGTGCTGAATAATCAGCGCCCATATCATATTACTTTGAAGAAAATAGTTTTGCCCTTAGAGGCCTTGTTTTTATATTATTTACAACAGAAATTACAATGGATAATACCAGTCCTGAGCTAATTGCGGTCGGAGCGAGGGATTCCCTGTGTATCAGGTAATGGTACCATGTGGCATTTGGATTCTTTTTGCGTATAAGTGCTTGTAGACCATCATGTTCTTTGCCATCGCCGGTGCCCCATCAGTACAAACACCAACACAATTTTGCCACTCCAGGCGAGTTTACTATATAATTATGTCGTTTGAAATAGATCTACATTTGTAGTTCCCTTCTGAATTTCTTTTCAGAAAAGTAAGTCCTCGCTTATAGATGCATTATAGCAGTGATGCACGTAGGCTACCAAATGTGTTTCTTTTATAACATTCGTCTCGTCTAACTGAATCTCAAATAATTTATTTGTAAAATTGAGAAGAAGCTGTTCCTGCAGATCCTTCGACATATCATAACTGCGTTTGTTAAACGTATTATGTGATATCGGTATTTTCTTTAGCATAACTACCGTATCAACCGCAGCAGGAACAATAACATTTTCCGCAATAGTCTGACGTTTCTTGGACTTGATTATACGACGTGCAATTTTATAAGATGCTAGCAGAGCTTCTTGTGGCAACGAGAAAATTGTATGAATGGCAAATCTCTGATTACTACACTCTTTCAATTTGTTCACAAAGAAATTGCGAAATTTGGTTTCATGGCTTTTAGGTTTTGTTTGCAAATGCCTCTTTAGTTTATTTGGTTTCATACTGTCAGTAGCCAAAATATTTAAACTTATTACACACTGTGGTCGCTTTTCACCATTAACGACTGTATTTACAAAATCAAAATTCAAATACTCGTCACAATATATCCTAGTTTTTTGTTTCGTAGCATTGGCAGCTTCTTTATATGCAAACGCAGTTGTACTTGCACGCTCAAAATTAAAATTAGACCCAATTAAATATTTTTCCATACTTGAACAATATTTGTGCAAATATTAAATCACTCAAATGCAACAGAATACAAACGAAATAGTACGCGTACACTTGCTGCTACGCTTACTATTAAACTAACCTAACTAACCATTCATCATGGTTTTATACGTTCTGTCCCCAGTATCACAACTTCGAAATTCCGTCTTGCTAGAAAGGAGGGTGTATATTTTATCATACTTCAGAAGAGGGTCCTGAAACCTAAAAGTTTTGTAATCGCTGATGTAACTGCTAATACATTTTAGTAGGCGTTTGAAAATCACGCCTCATTAATATTGGGAACGGTCGTTCCTTCGCACGTGTTTATTTTTTTTTAACAATAAATGGAATTATAGTTCAACTACCCATTGGGTACCTAGTTAAATTTTATATTTCTATATCTAAAACATTCCCTCTCAGTGTTATTTTCCTCAGATATTTAATTCAGGTACATAGGTTAATAATATGGCTAGGAATTCATTTGATCTCAAGTACTTAAAATATCCAATGACATCTGTTATTAGCACGGGTTTTTGGTGAAATACACTCTCATATGATATATTCCACACATAGACGTGTTAATTAAATACTAAATTATGGAAGTTATTTATTTAGTCTGGTTCCTAAGATTTCTTCTATAATCTAATAATTTTTAAAGAAAATCATTAGTTTCATAATCTATGGAGTGTTAAAATTTGATTTGTTTCTAAAATTGGGGTACTCGAGCAGAAGATTCTCACGATCCAAGATCCACCTCCTGGCCTACAGAAGCAGAAGTAAGTTGTTATGCAGGAATCAGTTTTAATTTAAGCGACAAGAATCACGGTTCCTTTACAGAATTCCTTAACCCGTGATCTGCCCAGCACTTTGAGGTATCTCAGCAGCTTACGGGCTTCTCTTGTTGATTGCGCTTCGAGGTATCTCTGCTGCAGCTTCAAGTTCTATTAACCTTCCACTTGCTCAGCATTTTACGGACTTCCCTTGTTGGTTGCCCTTCGAAGTATCTCAGCTACAGCTTCAAGTTCCATTAACTCTTCACCTGCTAGCGATTTGGGATATCCAAACAGCTTACAGGCTTCTCTTGTTGACTTCGTTTCGAGCTATCTTAGCTGCAGCTTCAAGTTCCATTAACACGTCAACTGATAGCGATTTGGGATATCTAAGCAGCTTCCGGGCTTCTCTTGATGGTTTCACTGCGTGATATAACAGCTGCAGCTTCAATTTCCCTTGATCTTTCACCTTGTACCTTCAGAAAACCACCCTGTTTACAGGTCTATCGCTTCATCTTCTTAGTTTTGGCTTAACTGAACAAGTAATCCAAAGTTAACTAGTATTTCAAAAGGAAATCTTTTTACTTTAGATAGATAGGCTACCCCAGCTAACGTTTCCTGCAGTTTCCTAAACTGAACAACTGAATACCGGTGGTAATTTATTTGCTTTACCTGCACTTTATATTTACATTACTAAAAGTATCAAACCTCTCTGGTGTTTTATTTCAAGCATTTAGCTTAACTGCTCTAGCTTAGTACCTAAGACGATCACGACGAGTCATGACGAACAAAAGATAAACACTACACAGGGTTCCGTAACGTAAAATAACAGAGACGATTATATGGAAACGGTTTTGTATAAAACAAATTTCTTGGTAGTAGACACTTTATTTAACCTTTGGTAGTCCCGCTTCAAACACCTATGTAATGAAAACCAAATAAATAAGATTTTATCTCAATATACGCGAGTTAAGTGATAAGGATAACCTAATAAAAAAAGGTTCATAAGTTCTTCTCATGTAGAACTTATAATCCCGACTAGAACTGCCCGCCTGCTTTGTGGAAACACGCACCAAAAGTTTCAGGAAAACTTAGAGAAAATGAACTTCAATAAACGTCAAAAGAGTTCGTTTCAAGTTAGAGCGGTAACAAAATTTAACAAAGATCAAAGATACATTTCTGCACATTGAAAACGCAAGCGTCAAATTATCTGTAACAGAAGGAGGGAAAACAAACAAGAGAAATTTCTTGGTATAAGCCTTTTCAGTTTTACATCTCTTGGAGTTAATTACGTCTTTTTTTTGCAACCGCTAAATTGAGACCTAAATTCCAATATAAATGGAAAGAAACCCACAATCTGCTTAAACAGAACCTTCTTAATACTTTGTAAGTTGGAGCGGGTATAAGAGCGAACGGGATTACTATGCTTTACGTCCAGACTTGGACGCTTATTTATATTTAAATTTAGAGTTTATGTAACGAACGCAACGGCAAAGTAAAAGAAAATAAAGGATCCGTCTCTTTAAGTACATAATTGCCGTATAATAATGTTGTTCTAACTTCTCCAGAAAACTCGCTTAATAACCTACTTTTAATAAAGAAAATGCACCATTAATAATGCAGCCAACAGCGCGGCTTTACTTCCAAAGAGCTTTTTTGCTTTTATGGAAAAAGCGATGAAATTCACGGCCGTCTTCTATATAGCTGAGTGTATAATATCGGTCAGAATTAATGAATATAAATGGGATTGAAACGGTTTCTTTTATAACTTAATTGACATTCGAACAAAATTAGTTTTATTTAATTTTTTTATCTTAGATGTTGTTGGGTGTTAATCCGACTCACAACATTTCGCGAATACTACGCAGAGAAAGTTATCATTGAAAATTAAATTTAAGATTTAAATTAGAAAACAGAATTCGGATATTTTTGTATTAGTAAATAAAACTTACATTCAAGCTTAGCCCCCTCAGCATTCATAAAATGCACAAAACTCGAAAGAAGAAATAACTGACGCATTTCGGTACTGGCAAGAAAGTTAATTAATCGTTCGATCTCTTTCAGGGCAGTCTTAGCATTTCACTTACGCAATGATTTTAGAACCAAATAAAAAAATTATTGGACGCCAGACGGTCATTATCCACTTTGCTGTAATCCCTGAAGCATATCCCTAAACCCGAAATATGAATTGCCATAGAAGAATATAAACTTATACCACGCGGAATGATTTCTTAAATGCGAGAGTTTTGTTACAGATTGCATGTTTACGCGATAATATAATGATGGTGAGTGGCTCATTATGTTAAACTAAACCATGCTGTAATTTATTCGGTCAGACTTAATACGACATCGGCCATTTGGAAAAATTTGTCTCATTTTCACCAAAGCTAATCGCCAGGGAAACCACCATCTTGTAAGCTTGATGTTTATCGAACATCCACTGCTGTGGTAAAATATTCCTTGATAATTTTCCTCTCATAAGAAGCTTATTTAGTATCTATACCACATTTTATCCTTCTATTGTAAAATGTTATATAAAGGTTTCATTAGTATAAAGCTGGCAACCGCATTATTTAACACCATTCTCATTACCATGCCTTTGCGAATGTTAAAATCTTCATATTTTAATTTACAGTACTATAGTGTTCACTTTACATTTCGAATAGTGAATTTTATGAAACTCCTTCTTATTAGTAACATACTGCAAACGATTAATAAGTCTATTAGAAACTATCATCGTTCGTCATTCTGATGGTATACTATTCGCCTGGGTATGACACTAAGAATGAGCAATGCGAATAATTCTAAGGTATTTTAAGCAACAAATTTATTGCAAGAAGTAACTACAATGGCACCCACCACAAATGGGGTGGAAAGTGATAATACCAAATGGAAGAAATCTTTAATAGTAATGAACCCAAGAACATGTACCACCTGTTCACGGGACAGCCAACATACTGGCCAACAGACAAAAGTAAAATTTCCTATTCCTTCCAAAACAAACATTTACCGACGACACCGTTATCGGGTGGTAAATAGGAATTTCTATTCCACGTCTTGCTCAAAAACAAAAACACAGGAGCAATCCCCCATCAGACACTGATAATGAATACTGGTAATGTTCACTAGTTATACCATATCTTGATTCGCTTACGTCATTGTTAAATATCCGATTTTCCCAAGAAGATATCCCAACTTTTGCGTTAACAAAATTACATTCTCTATACATGACCAAAACTAGTGTTACAGACTTACAAACGCAGAATTGATTAAAAATGTTTATGAATTGGATGATGTCACCGAAGAACTGGACCTTTGGTATAATTTGTGGATGAAGAAGAATTTACCTGAAGACAAATTAAGGGATACAGAAGTCGTTGGCCTGTTTAACCAAACCAATATCTTTTTCCCCGCCATGAGGAAAGCACTCTCAGTTGTGAGCACTATTCTATGTACTACGGCGACCGTAGAACGGTCCTTCAGTACCTGGCTTAGGAGCGCTATAGGAGAGGAAAGACTGACTGGATTATGCCTGAAGAACGTGCATCGGAATTTCGTGAAAGAAAACTGTGAGATGGCGGTAAAGACAGTAATAGGCAAATTTGTGGCAAATGCGAGATTATTGCTAACATAAATTAAATACATTGTAGGCAGTAGGTACCTATTATAAAGTGGTAGCAGTAGTATGTTTGGTGATTAATGAAAACCGTTTTTCAATAGTTTTGTTTTGTACGAAATCGTGCTTTACTGCCCCACCCTTTCTTCGAAACTATATGAGTTGCCTGGGCCTGGGTACGCCCTTGGCAGTTAAGCAACTATGTGATGTTCTGGGCGAAGAACTTAATAATATTTTCTTGACATTCAAACGTTTTTGGCTACGGACGTAGGTTTTCAGGAGAAATCGTTTAAGGATTTCACAAACACTGTTGCAAAGAATTAGCTGTGAAGGATTCCGATGGGTTTCGAAATTATTTAAAAATGAATGAAGACAAATTTAATGGTACGGTTCTGCGAAAATCATTGACAATTAGATTGAAATTACAAATACTATTAAGATATTTAGCAGCTCTTATTCATCGTTAGCCCCAAAAAAATACAATACCTAACTTGTTGTCTTCAGTGTGCCATAAAATATATGATGCACTGTAAGATTTTATAAAAATAAGCAAATTGACAAAAAAAAAAAAGTTTTTCGTAGTAGTTCACACGTCTCGACCGGTTAAATTAGACTGACGTCTCATAATCTCACAACTACTTGTACAACCAAAGTCAAGCTCTATCCGATTTTCGTTATTGCAACTAAAAGTTGTTCAACTAAGTTGATGCAAGGTTCACATGATTCAATATACGTTCAACTGCTTTTCAACTATTTGGAAACAACAGTTCTAAAAATAAACGTTGATGCATTTACATCATAATCACGCAGAAAAGACCATAACAAAGTTGCGAATATGGGTAATGTGCATTTGGTACTCTAAATTCGCATTGGGCTTGCTCTAGAACGCTAAACATGTTGG
Organism: Limonius californicus; assembly: GCA_014611495.1. Taxonomy (NCBI): domain Eukaryota; kingdom Metazoa; phylum Arthropoda; class Insecta; order Coleoptera; family Elateridae; genus Limonius; species Limonius californicus. Next base: position 13,181 of record JABXWE010004131.1, read on the forward strand.
TATGCTATCTAGGGAGAACCATAAATCGCAACATAGATTATATATTTCATTATTTAATCTTTCTAAGTAGTTATAGCCAACAAGGAGTTTGAATAACTTACAGGATTTTTTACTGTTAGGAAAATTATTACAGGAGAAAAGCCCTCAGATTTGAAAAAGGATCAAGTTTTAATTGCGAATAGAACATTTCTAACGCTATAAATCGCCCTACATGGCTTACATATCGCCCTTGTTAAGTCTCTTTCCCAGACAACCGTATGGGTTTTGTTCAGACTGTTTACAAGCTTGCCTCATATACCGTTGTCACCGTGGTTCTCTTATTTGGTGCAAATATTTACCACATCGATTTTTTGATATAAAAACCAAGTAGTCATTACTGAAACTTTGAGCCTTAACAGAACATTTTGAAGCTATAAATGGAATTTGTTTACATAACGACAACTACAAAATAAAATTGGCAAGTAAATTCAATTTTGTCACCTCGACAGGACTGATTTAATATTTCCCCGTCGATAGCAAGATGAAATTCCATGATAAATAAATCAAAATGAGTCAAAAGTTAATTTTCCTCTTTACATCTTTCGTTTTCAGTCGCACACTTTTAACTAGATTGCAATCTGACTGTGGGGGACATTACAGTAATGCAGCTAATGATTTAGGAAGTGAAATTTTAAGTTAATATTTGTATACTGATTTCTCTACTCCCTTTTGAATGCTAGTTTTATGTGATTATGGACTAAACATTAAAGGCTAATACTTCATGTACTATACAAGCCAAAATCCGCCTGCGTGTTATATATTTCAATATATCTAATAATTGCTGTTATTTATTACCATTTAATATATCTAAGGGTCGAGTAGTCCACAAATACTGTGTGAGTAAGACGGTTAGGTAGTTGTTTACGTGGATTTAAATCTCATCATAGCAATAAGATTCGTTGATGGGTGGTTTTCAACCGAAATGAAGCTTCATAAAATACTATTGTTGGTTAAAATAACTATTACAATATAATTAACTAGTAAATAAGCTGTGTCAAATGCACGGTCATAAATATGAGTAGTTGCTAACTAACCATATAATGTATATGATTACAAAGATGGTACTGTACGGATACAACACATACAAATATACATACATGAATATGGGTTTTATCTAAGGGAACCATTTACATATGGTATCCATTAGCGCAGGCTTTAAAGCAACGCAAATGTCTACGCTGGTAAGAGGTTATATAGATATCGTGAAAAGCAGAATGTTTGTAGGTACATATGTCTTCAGTCTGAAACTGCCATGGTCAAACAATTCCACCTCAAAGTCAAGGAAAGTTCAAGCAGTAAAAAAATGATATTACAAATAGAAAGTTTAGACTACCCGTAAAAGGTTATAGGGTTTAGTGCCGATTCCAAATGTTGATACAAGACGTACAGATTCTAGAAATCTAGTTGTAGAAGTTGTAAACAGAAAGGTTTACAGATTAGGCGCGGCAGAAAGAACGTTGAGGCACCTGTACACAAAAAACTAGTTTTCTGTTGCAAAGGAAAATTAGTTAGTATTCAAGATGTTCAATCCCATGAATGTAGTCTTCCTGAAATTGTGTAAAAATATCTTTACCGGCGGATAAGGCTACAATTATGGCACTGCAAAAGCAAAATGTGCTACGAACAAGTATATATGCAGAGCATCAGCAGCGTTGTACAACTGAAAGTGCTATAGTAGCTTATCATGTTGCAATTAGTAATAAATTCGTTGATATACATTGTCCAAGTATAGCTGGCTCTTGACGTTACTCTCGGTAAAAGTTGTAAGTGTTAAAGTATTCCGCAGATTAACCAATGAGAACAATCAGTGACAACAACTGCCGGGTAATCTTAGCCCTGGCCATAAAATATTTTACTAGATTTAGAAGTTAACAAATCAGGTAACAGTTTCATCCCATTCTAAGAACGTTCCATGTTACTGCAACTTCAGGTTTCCTTAGGTAAACAGGGTATCCTACATAATATAAGCTACATACGTAGAACTCTCCTCAAGATTTTGGAAAATCCCCTACCATCATGGTGGTTAGAATACCTGAATACGTATTTTGGCAAGTAAGTTGCCATCTTCATTAAAAACATGAAGGAATACCACCAGTACTACTTCTACGAGAATCTATCGCATTAGTCTTTTGTTCATCTTATTAATGTGTCGTATCTATTGAGAAGTTAGCAATCATTTAATAGCTATTTGAATCTTACTTACAGCCTAGTTAATTAATTTGAGTTACTATAGTACCACACTCTTCAGGTTGCTAGATGCATGATTAAGTAATGATCTCTATTAAAAGAAGAAAAATTATTGCTCAATACGTGCTTCCACCTTCATACAAATAACCATATTGTAATCAAACAGACGCCAGCGTTGTTCGTATTTATTATTTATATGGTTGGAATGGAGACTAAGTTGCCATCTTTATTAAAAACATGAAGGAATACCACCAGTACTACTTCTAAGAGAATCTACTGCAATAGTCTCTTGTTCATCTTATTAATGTGCCGTATCTATTGGGAAGTTAGGAATCATTTAATAGCTATTTGAATCTTACTTACCGCCTAGTTAATTAATTTGAGTTACTATAGTACCACACTCTTCAGGTTGCTAGATGCATGATAAAGAAATGATCTCTATTAAATCATCATCATCATCATAATCATCTGACATGGAGCTGACTCGAGAGTCGATCCTGGATACGTCAGGCCCACCCCATGCCAGTAGGTGGGTAGGAAGTTTCGGGATAGGGTGGGATCGGGTGGGGCATTGCAGAACGTTAGCATGCCTGCACTGTATACCGCAAGGCACCGCTGTTGCAACACCTGGTAGTTAGTAAGCTACGCATCAATAGGATTTTGAGTACGCACCCGGGACCGTTACGTGATTTGCGTTTTACGTTACCTTCACAGTGTTCGTATCTCTTATCTGTCTGTTCCTTTGTTCACCTATCTTGGTTTCCTGATAACTAGCGACTTACTATTGACCCCAAATTTTATTGTTCCCACTTAAATTTGTCCACCCTTCCCCTCTGCTGCTGTTGGTTAGGGGTCCATTGTTTCCTCTTCCCCTGGTGCTTGTTTCGTTCCTTCTCCGGTGGTGTCCCCTTCCTCACCCCCTTACTGCTTCTTCTTCTTCGTTGTCCAGTTCGTCTTCCGTCGATTCTTGATCAGATTCTTCGCTCAGTTCGTATACTCTTCGTACCTCTCTTCGAATATCCGAATATCCTCTTTTTTTCTTGCCCATTCCTCCCATGTCTCTTTAGGTATGCTGGCATTTTGGATGTCCCTCTCCAGTGATGTATTCCACGTATAGCATGGTCTTCCGATCTTCTTTTCTTCCGTTTGCATGACATAAGCTTGCTGTAAAGGATGATTGATCGGGCTTCTTAGAATATGTGCCCAGTATTTGATTCTTGATGTAGTGAGCCGTTTAGTTATTGTTTTCCCTTCTAGAATTCCTTGTACCCGCGAAGTGTTTTCTAAGTGCCATTCTGTTGGCTTTCGTGATTGCGGTGGTTTTTAATCCGTATAAAGCTGTTGTGGCTATGATGGAACTGTATATTATCTTCTTTATCCCGTTGGGTAGTTTATGTTGTTGTAGGAGAGGAAGAATCATATGTGCGGCTTGGTGTGCTTTGGTTATTCTTTGGTTGACTGTCTCCGGTCTTGCTAATGCATCTGGAAGATAAACGCCTAGATACTTCTGTTTACGTGTTTGTTTTAGGTCCCGGCTCCCTAGTTTCAGTATGTTCTCGGCTGCCCCTCTTATTCCTCCTTTGTCTGGATCTCTTACCATTACTTCGCATTTGTTGATGTTTATTTTGAGTCCTGCCTCTGTTAACTTTGCTATCAGCATGTCCAAAAGTCTTCCCGCGTCGTCCTCCTCTCCCGCTATAATCAGCAGGTCATCCGCATAGGCAAGAATCTTTGGCAGGTTGAGATTTTCTTCGATTGGTGATGGTGTCGTCAGTTGTGATGCTGTCTTCTCTAGGACCTTGTGCAATGTCATCGTGAATAATCTGGGCGAGAGTGGGCATCCTTGCTGAACCCCTTCCGTTTTCTTGTATACGTTTGTTCGTTGCCCAAACCACTGTAGCATCGTATTTTCCTGTAGACAGGCTGTAATTACCCGGTTAATTAGATAGTGTGGTGCTCTTGAGTCTTCCAGGGCTTTCAACAGGGCCGAGTGCTGTATCGTGTCGAACGCTCTTGTTAGGTCTAGGGCTACTAGTACTGTTTTTGCTCCCCCTCTCCATCTTTCATCCAATATGCGTTTTGTTACATATATATGGTCTTCCACCGATCTGTTGCGGAGGAATGCTGCTTGGTACGACGGTATTTCTGGGGTTGTCTCGTCCAGTACCCTCAATAGGTGTTTTGCGTAGATTTTGTAGCCTATACTGCACAGGCTGATTTTCCTGTAGTCTGCCGTGGATTTCGGGTTTCGTACTTTTGGTAGGGGGATTTGCAAGGATGTGATCCAGTCCGTTGGTAAATAAATAATAAAACTTCAATGTCGAATCCCACACAAAATTTAATTTAATAAATGAAGTATTAGTTAACGTTTTCGGGACATACCTACTGTGGCCCATTATCAAACAAAAATGTAAAAAATTTGCACACAAAGACAAATCATTCTTAAATTAAAAAGTATTTGTAGAATAATTAACAAAGGGAGGTTAATGCATTATCAAAAATAAACGTCAATTCATAAAATTCACAATAAAAATAGTGAAGAGGGCGAAAGCCCCTCACATATTACGAACTGGTTTAAATTTAAACGAAAGAAAGCCCCAATGAAGGGGATTAAATATCATAATTGAGAAAATCTCAGGGACCGACAGAACTACATTTGCGAACACAAAAAGTCCGTTGGTACTTCGTTACTTATCCAGATGGTTTCTATCGTTTTACAGATTGTTTCGATGAAGATTGTGGGGGCGGCTTGTAGCAATTCCACTTGTACCTGATCTATTCCTGGCGCCTTGTTTTTCTTCAAATAGTGTATTATTTCTGTGAGTGCCTCTGTAGTTGGGGGTGGCCCCAGTGCCCAGTGATCCGTTTCTGTTATTTGTTGCTGTTCTGTGCCTGTTGGTCTTAGTTCATTTTCCCAGTGTAGCATAGGTATGTACCCTCTTCTTGTTACGGTGTTGGCTCTCCTTATTTTCCGCATGTATTTGTATGTATTTCTTAGCTTTATTTCCGGTGGATATTGGTTAATGTTCTGGACACTGCCGCGTACAAAACCACAATGTCAGCAATCTAAAAATTGCGCTTTACTACAAACATGGATATTTAGTCATTACAATTTGTTCTACTGCACTTTCAAGATATGCTGGAAACACGAACAACGCACAAGAGCGGAAGGCTTCGATTTTACAAATTTGCATCTCTAACATGTATATCCTTACATATTACACATGTGGTATACTTGCACTTAGTACAAGCTTTTTAATACTTAATTTAAGTTGTTTTTCCACGTGAAATTTGTATACCTAGGTATCTAAATGTTAAAACGATATCGAAACTTCTGCTTGGCACACAATATGACAATATTTATCATCGTTATTAGAGCGTTGCGTGACATTCATAGATTATGAAATGGCCTTAGACTTTGGGTGGACCTGGGCAGTCGAGGAATCTCTACGGAAAAGCAGAGTTAGATGATACCAATACACGACATTTATAAGGAGCTACAATAACGGCGCAATCAGAATTAGAGGGTCATGAAGGGTGTATGCAGGGAAATACGATGTCTGCCCCGTAAGGTGTTTTTTAAAAGTTTGAACTCAGAGGGGAAAGGTATCAACATCAATGGTGACTTTTTAAATCGTCCTAACAGATGCTATATTTCTCAACACTAATATCAAACAAGACCTTCGACCTATGATACACGACTTATACACAAGGTCAAAGAAAATAAGTCTATTACTCAATAAATAAAAGATTAAGGATATATCGAATACAGACGAAGACTTATATATGACTTGAAACGGAGCCCTCTAGATCAAGTCAGACAATACATGTACTTATATGTCAAGTTATAAAGCCAAATCAAGAAAATCAAGGGGCTTAACATCAGGCAAAAAGATAGAAAAAGGTTCATATGGATCATAGACAAAACAAAGGTCATAAACATAAGAAAATACTAAGATAGAACATTGCGGACTATAACGCGACGTTAAAAGACAACAGATGCAATTTAACAATTCCAGACTCATGGTTAGGACACAGAAGGAGAGAACGTAACTGCAAACGTAAACAGCACTAAATCTATGAATTGTTAAAAAGCAAATGTGGCTTATAGAAGACAACAAGCGAAAGTAATTCTTAACTTATAAATTAAATATTTATATTTTTACAATAGGTGTGCTACAGTACTACCTTAAAATTAACTAAAACGAGCACTCCTATTATCATCGTATAGGCTGTAACGTAAAGCCTTTCTAATACTGTTTTTTTAATTAGTGAACAGTAAGTTCAATATTGGAATAAAGTGAAAAGATGACCAGAAAGTTGATAAAAACTTATACATAAAATATTTATATTTTTGCAACAGGTGTACTACAGGACTATCTTAAAATTGACTAAAACGAGCGCTTTTTATTATCTTAGTAGAAGCTGTAATGTACAGCCTTTCTAATACTATTTTCTAATTATTGGACAAATTCAATATTGGAATGAAGTGAAAGCATGACCGGACACTTGATAAAAACTTATAAATAAAATATTTTTTTTTTACAACAGGTGTACTACAGTACGACTATAAAATTAACTGAAACGAGCGCTTTCTATTATCATCGTAGAAGCTGTAATGTACAGGCTTTCTAATACTATTTTTTAATTAGTGGACAGTAAATTCAATATTGGAATAAAGTGAAAAGATGACCGGAAAGTTGATAAAAACTTATAAATAAAATATTTTTATTTTTACAGCAGGTGTACTGCCATAAAATTGACTAAACGAGCGCTTTGTATTATCATAGTAATAGGTGTAATGTACAGTAGTTTTATATTAATAACAGATGCACTACAGTAATACCTTAAAAGTAACTAAAACGGAAGCTTTTTATTATCATCGTAGAAGTTGTAACTTTCAGCCTTTCTAATACTGTTTTTAAATTAGTGGACAGTAAATTCCATATTGAAACATAGTGAGAAGATAACCGGAAAGTTGAAAAGAATTTATAAATAATACATTTTTATTTTTATAACAGGTGTGTACAGTACTACCTTAAAATTAACTAAAACGAAAGCTTCCTATTATCATTTATCATCGTAGAAGCTGTAATGTACAGCCTTTCTGATACTGTTTTTTAATTGGTGGGCGCTAATTCCAAGATTGTAATGAAGGAAAAAGATGACCGGAAAATTGGTAAGGATTTATAAATAAATAATTACTAAAGGCTAAAATCAACCTAGATTTATGACATATTTAGACATTATATGTATAATGCATGTGTACATCTTATTACGAGTTACCTGGTTTTAAAAACATACAACATACAACTAGAAAAATTTATAATGTTTTAAAAATCATTTTACCAAGACGTTGTAACCAATGTTAGTTGTGACTTACCTATGTTAATATTTCTCTAATAGAAAGACATGATCGGTTGCCTTAATTATGAACAAAATGGAGTAAGCAATATCATAAATTGCCAATAAAAAATGTTTAACGAGATTTTAGTTTCCATGGATTTAGGCAGGGCCTAGTTTTCCAATAGGCCCGATAGGCCCGTGCCTAGGGCCCCTGAGTCGGGGGGCCCCACGCTCGACCCAACTGTGACTGTTTAAAACAACAGTTTATTTATATTTAAAAATTATTTGATAAATTTTGCAACCATTTATTATTTATTATTAGTACGATCCGAAATTCAAGTTCAACTACCAGAATACGGAAAAGAAAAAAATGTTTTGAAGAAAGTTCTTCTGAGGAAATTGGTTTTGTGGGGCATGAAAACTTTAAAATAAACACTTTTTTTTTGTAATTTGCGACAAATTAGTTATGGAGTTAAAAAAGAGGCAAGAATCTTACAATTCTGTTAATGATATTTTCAATATATTTTTTGTGGATAATTCCAAAGGGGATTTCAAAACCAGTCTTAAAAATATTGAACAATATAACAATCAGGGCATCGATGTAAATGACCTAGGAAATGAATTAATGCAATTTAAGGAAATGTGTAAATCTAGCAACATTGTTCAAAATCCTAAACAAACGTTAGAGTTTTTAATCGAAACTAACACTGTCTCAACATTTTCCAATGTTGAAATATTACTTCGGATATATTTGTCAATACCAATAAGTAACGCGTCAGATGTACGATCATTTTCCACTCTGAAAAGGGTAAAATCATATCTTAGAAACTCTTTGAACCAAGATAACTTATCATCTTTAGCCCTTCTTAACGTGGAAAATGAGGTACTAGAAAACATAGATTCGAATGAAATTATAAACCAATTTGCGGAAATAAAAATGTCAAAAGAAAAATTTAAATATTTTAATTTAATGCGCTTTAGGCTAGTAGGAATGTTGGTTTTCTACTTTTTTTTTCTCTATTAAGACATTTGTGTTCTGTATTGGTTCTATTATTTTATTTATTTTGTGTTATATCTATTTTATGTTAACAAAATGATATAAATGTTGGTTTTCGACAGTACTACTTATTGTTATTGTTTTTTGTTCTATTTCTGACACCAAGATTTTCGCCTGCGAGGCTATTAATGCTTTCCTAATCCTACGAGGGGGCCCCAGAAGGTATATGAGCCTAGGGTCCACTAAAACCAAAAATAGGCACTGGATTTAGGATCCTTTTAAATTGAAGTTCTTAGCAAGAAACGTCTAAATTTTGACTTTTTGAATTGTCTGACTATTACTTGCTTATGTTCATCTAAAAAAGTCCACTTTCTTTAAATTTTTTATCTATAACTACATTTTGAAAAGGTGTGGTGCTTTTCACATGTGGTTTGAATAAATAAACATTTTTACGTGTCTACTTAAATGGTAGTTATGCTAATGAATTACAATTAAAATTAGAAAATGCTATTGAGTAGTAAGTTTTCCCGAGTCTTTACGGATGAATAAAAAATTAAACCTAGAAGTTTCTGAACCAATTATTGTAATTAAAATTTAAAAACGTTCTATTAAATGTTGGAAATGAGTTCCATTATTTTCTAGGTAATAGTAAATTCTAATAGATTCAAATTTGGAAATATTGGGGGCCATTCTATTGGTTCTCTTCTACCCATCCATTCTCCTTGATAATGTTGGTTCATCCAGGCCTTTACAGCGGCTGTATATTGAGGATGTGTCCAGTCTTGTTGGTAATAACTGAGAGAGGACAATTCACGAACGACTAGGAAGAAAATGGTTGCTACTACTTGATAGCATTTTCTAAGAGTTTTGAATGAGGTATCACGAAGTAGGTGTTACCATTTGAATTTGTTTGGATATCTAGAATTTTTGGGTTGACCTTCTCTTGTAGAAACGTTTTCTGGAAAAGTTTACTATCTTTTTTATTTCCAGAGATTTACCGTATTGTACGCTTTTAAATTGACACCTGTATAATGAGAGAAAAAATAATCTTATAAGTTTAGCATTCACCAGTCGATCGTCTTTGGTGTAAGATGCTCAGAATAATTTCTGCAAATGCAACACGTACTATTATTTGCAGGAGATATTTATACGACACAACCAGTAATTTTAAAACGTTGTTGATCAGTGATACGTATGCGATATGACACACATTATTATTTCTTCTTCTTGTATCTCTACTAGACTTTACTACTCCCTCTATGTTAACCCAAAAGACACAGTATTTGCTAGATTTAGATAAACAACGAGTCAATAATTGAGTGTACTTTGGAAGTCAGTTGTAAAATTGATTGGTTTAACAGAATTTTCTGTAATGTGTTTCTTAAATTGTTGTTCCACTTCTGTTTTGTTGCTGATATAACAAATTTATTTCGTTTCTGCTGTGGTTCAGTACCAGTACCGTTCTATGTAAGTACTAGATAAAACGCCTGTTATATATTCTTCTTATTACAATACACGTTCCTAGGATTGTTTGGTAGTTACGAAAATTAGCGTAACAGCAATAGCTTCTTTCTAATGCTGTAAAATTGTTTTTGCACAAAGATGCTAAATACACTCAAACATATAAGAAGTTTAAGTAATGGTGGTCACATAATTTATTGCGTTACGTTTTTAATAAACAAAATTGTAACAAATTCAGTGACCTGCAGGTTTGTACTATCATGCCCTCTGATAAGATAACGAGTTGGTAAATATAAATTTTTCACATATTTTGCTAAATGCTAGATTGTGATTTATTAACTGTGCGCCACCCCCAGATACAGTTCAACATTTTTATGACTTGTGGCACAAAAGGTCAATCTGCAAAGGTAAGAAATGTTTCCCATTTTGTCAGTTTTTGGATTTGCATCTACCCTTGATTGGAAAGCCCTACTGGCTGCGGTAATAAGTGGCTATATACTATATACATTTTCGATTAGAAACTTTGATTACTGGAAGAAAAAAAATGTACCATTTGCTAAACCATTACCATTCGTTGGCAATTTCTTGGAAGTATTCACATTGCGAGCTACAATTGGTGACTTCTTAGCCAAGCTTTACAATGAATTTCAAACCCCATATTTCGGAATATTCTCCTTAAACACGCCTTGCTTGGTTGTAAAAGATCCTGAATTGGCGAAACATATTCTAGTGAAAGACTTCAACCATTTTCCTGACCACGCAACGGTTGCCGACGAAAGATGCGATTCTGTGTCATCGAAGTTCCTGATCCTGAAAAAAAATCCAGCATGGAAATCAATGCGCACCAAATTGAGTCCAATTTTTACCACTGGAAGACTAAAACATATGATACCACTGATTAACGACGTTGCTACCAACATGAAATTGTATCTTGCTAAAAACGCTGACAAAGACTTTATCGAAGCGAAGGAAGTGTGTGCAAAGTATTCGACTGATGTCATAGCCACCTGTGCTTTTGGAATCAACGCCAACTGTTTTAAGTATGAAGATGCGCAGTTTAGAGTGATTGGAAGAAAAATTTTTGAAGTCCACTGGAAAACATCAATGCGCCAAACCGCTTACTTTTTAACACCAAGTTTAGTAAAACTGTTCAAGATACCGTTCCTTGACCCCATAACTACAAATTTCATGAGAGAAATGTTTTGGGATACCTTGGAAACCCGACGAAGGACGCAGAATAAAAGAAATGACCTAATTGATATTATAAATCAAATCATCGACAATGACTCGCCCGACGATGATATCAAATTTGGTGAGAACACATTTTATAAATTATCTTCTACAAGTGAAATATAATTTTCCGCTTTGTTATCAACCGTAGACAATTTAACATTCCTTTAAATATAACCAATTTTCAGATGGAGATCGTGTAGTAGCAGCAGCTGGTCAGTTTTACTCAGCTGGATATGAAACTGTTAGTTCCACCGTATCTTTCGGATTATACGAACTTTGTCTTAATTCAGAGATCCAAACTAAACTACGGGAGGAAATCAGAGCCGCTGTTTCTAAACACAACGGCTTCACATACGAAGCAATTCAAGACATGAAATACTTACACATGGTGGTATGTGGTAAGGTATCATTTTAACATGTTTGTACGATATAACTATAACTTTTTAATTTTTTAAGAAACTCTTCGTAAATACCCAGTTCTTCCGTTTCTCGATAGAATGTGCGTGAAGGATTACAAAATTCCTAACAGCAACTTGGTGATCGAAAAAGGCACCCCTGTCTACATACCCATGTTTGGATTACATTACGACCCGCAATACTTTCCAGATCCCAAAAAGTTTGATCCAGAGAGATTTTCTGAGGAAAATAAGCAAAATCTTACCAATTTTAGTTACCTACCTTTCGGAGAAGGCCCGCGGGTTTGTATCGGTAAAGATAGTGACACAAAACTTAATATCAGTATTTGTAAGCATTTTCGTTTCAGGTGAGCGCTTTGGTTTGGTAGGAACCAAATTAGGTCTGGCCCATATTCTGTCAGAATATGAAGTGGCAAGGTGCAAAGAAACACCAGTGCCTATAAAATTTGACACCAGAAGCTTCTTACTGTTTTCTACTGTTGGGTTGCCAATGAAATTCAAAAGAGTTGCTGTATAAGCTAACATAAATTAGACTATTATTGTTCAATTCAGGTTAATAATTTGTCATTTTTACGACGTCCCAGCATATCATTTAGGTACTTATATCGCCTTCACATTTTAAACTTGGCCAAACATTGATGCTGCATGTTCAGCGAAACATATTTTACTGGAAGATCCAATATCGTAACTGTGGAACCCGATGCATCGAAAGATATATTAATGTTGATGTAAAACTGTTTATTATATCATGCTGCTGGCAAAGAACTTATTAAAAATTTTAATTGTAATTCATTTGCGTAACTACCATTTAAGTAGACACGTAAAAATATTTATTTATTCAAACCACATATGAAAAGCACCACACCTTTTCAAAATATAATTATAGATAAAGAATTTAAAGAAAGTGGACTTTTTTAGACGAACATAAGCAAGTAATAGCAGACAATTCAAAAAGTCCTAAAAAAGATCCTAAATCCATAGAAACTGAAATCTCGTTAAACATTTTTTATTGGCAATTTATGATATTGCTTGCTCTATTTTGTTTATAATTAAGGTAACCGATCATGTCTTTCTATTAGAGAAATATTAACATAGGTAAGTCACAACTAACATTGGTTACAATGTCTTGGTAAAATGATTTTTAAAACATTATAAATTTTTCTAGTTGTATGTTGTATGTTTTTAAAACCAGGTAACTCGTAATAAGATGTACACGTGCATTATATAATGTCTAAATATGTCAGAAATCTAAAAATCTAAAGTATCAGAAAGGCTGTACATCACAGCTTCTACGATGATAAATGCTAATAGGAAGCTTTCGTTTTAGTTAATTTTAAGGTAGTACGGTACACACCTGTTATAAAAATAAAAATGTATTAGTTGAAAATTCTTATCAACTTTCCGGTTATCTTCTCATTGTGTTTCAATATATACTGTCCACTAATTAAAAAACAGTATTAGAAAGGCTGTGAGTTACAACTTCTACGATGATAATAGAAAGCTTCCGTTTTAGTTACTTTTAAGGTATTACTGTAGTACACCTGTTATTAATATAAAACTATTTTATTTATAAGTTCTTATTTATTTTCCGGCCATCTTTTCACTTTATTCCACTATGGAATTTACTGTCCACTAATTAAAAAACCGTACTAGAAAAGCTGTACATTACACCTACTACTATGATAATACAAAGCGCTCGTTTTAGTCAATTTTATGGTAGTACTGTAGTACACCTGCTGTAAAAATAAAAATATTTTATGTATACGTTTCTATCAACTTTCCGGTCATCTTTTCACTTTATTCCAATATTGAATTTGTCCACTAATTAGAAAATATTATTAGAAAGGCTGTACATTACAGCTTCTACGATGATAATAAAAAGCGCTCGTTTTACTCAAGTTTAAGGTAGTACCGTAGTACACCTGTTATTAATATAAAACAATTTTATTTATAAGTTCTTATTTATTTTCCGGCCATTTTTTCACTTTATTCCAACATGAAATTTACTGTCCACTAATTAAAAAACCGTATTAGAAAGGATGTACATTACAGCTTCTACTATGATAATAAAAAGCGTTCGTTCTAGTTAATTTTAAGGGAGTACTATAGTACACCTGTTTTAAAAATAAAAATATTTTATTTATAAGTTTCTATCAACTTTCCGGTCATCTTTTCACTTTATTCCAATATTGAATTTGTCCACTAATTAGAAAATAGTATTAAAAAGGCTGTACATTACAGCTTCTACAATGATAATAAAAAGCGCTCGTTTTAGTCAATTTTAAGGTAGTGCTGTAGTACACCTGTTGTAAAAATAAAAATATTTTATATATAAGTGTTTATCAACTTTCCGGTCATCTCTTCACTTTATTCCAATATTGAGTCGTTCCTGAATTGTCCTCTCTCAGTTATTACCAACAAGACTGGGCACATCCTCACTATACAGCCGCTGTAAAGGCCTGGATGAATCAACATTATCAAGGAGAATGGATGGGTAGAAGAGAACCAGTAGAACGGCCCCCAATATTTCCTAATTTGAATCTATTAGAATTTACTATTAGGTACCTAGAAAATAATGGAACTCATTTTCAACATTTAATAGAACGTTTCTAAATTTTAATTACAATAATTGGTTCAGAATCTTCTAGGTTTAATTTTTTATTTATCCGTAAGGACTCGGGAAAACTTACTACTCAATAGCATTTTCTAATAGCTTTTCAATAAGGTGTCACAATTTGAAATGTTTTGAGGGGCCGTATGGGGAAAGCTATGAGTAATTATGATTCCCCCTTCTTGTGAAAATCCCGAACAAAATGAAACGATATGGGAAAGTCACTAAGTAAACGTAGTAAAGAGAAACTTCTTATGTGGACTATCTTATTGACTACCTAATCAAATTCCTCAAATGTAATGGATGATCTCTGCAGTGAGGTTTGGAAGGTGGAAACTGAGCCAATGTATGTTATTATAGTCTATATATATATATATATTCCAATAATCCTAAACAGACTCATCGACTTATTTTAAAGAAGGTTCACAGAAAATTATTAACAAGAAGTTGCTATTTGCTGCACTTTAGCCTTTGAAGAATCTGATTTTATACCGGAAAAATTACATGAAGGCAGATATTAATTAAACGTATGTCAAATTGTAGTAAAATCTCAGGAGCTTAATTTTGATATGTATCTGTACTTAGTTAAATATAAAACAGTACCAATCAGTGAAGTAGGCATCGTTGTAGGCAAGCTTGTAGAAATTGCTACTACTTCCAGTAAAGTAAATCTGGTAAGATTTTGATTATTTTTCCCATAAAACCTTTTTGGCTCGAAGTTGTTGCAGTTTGGAAAATACTCTGGTTGTAATATCATCCAAACATAGGCGTGTACCTAAAGGTGACTCTTTTGCATCCATTGCCTCATATTCTTCCTGCATTTGGAAAATGGACTATTTCAAAAGATATAATATAATAATGGTAAGGCTGTACACCCGAGCAGGAGTTTGGCCTACAAGGCAGAAGGTTAGAGCTTACGTATCCTTGCCCACACACTCGGTTGTCGCGTGCCAAATTAATGACACATGGTGATGTGGTGGGCATCAAGCACTGGACAACTGCATAATTACATCATGTTTATTTGAACGCAAGTACCCAATTATCTCAAGTGACTGAGTCGGTGGCCCACCAGGTATAGAGTCAGGCATTTGAACGCCTGATCTTACGCACCAGAGCCTAGTGCTGTAACCATTGACCTACACTGGCGAAGAAGACTTTCTTAAATAATGAAAGATACATCGCTTTGCGGTACGAAGTTACTGAAAGGATAACTACTATTTGTAAATATTTCATTTCTTGAATTTCTTCTTCTATTAAAATGCTGTGTTCATCAGCGGTAGCTAGTATTTCCGCCAATAGTTTATCTTGGATGCCTGGGTGTCATAGACTTACGCTGTAGGATACAAAAACCCATAATGCAAATGATGATAATCACAAATAACTTATTGAAGTGGAAATGAACCAAAGGTAAGCATTTTGAAATTTTTTTAAAGCAATGTTACTTGTTGGTGAGACACATGGCTTACCGATATTATAACATGTCTTGTAAACTATAGAAAACTCACAGGAACTGAATGCAGATTTATCTCTGTATCTCAGTTGTGATTAAAAGGATCCGCGCTGGTCAGTTCTTGGTTGGGTGGACCAATATAGTGGCACATGCAACCGGTGGTACTTCGGAGGGTACATAAAACCGTCGGTCCTGTTGTCATACGAACATCTTTGACAATCGTAAACCATGTAGTGGAACTTTTCTTCTCTGTTCGACAGGTTAGCTTAGCCTCTGCCCCTTCTGCATACGTGTAGAGAACTATAAACACAAGCAGAAAAAGGAGAGTCTTGTGGACATGCTTCTAGAAATTGGCATTACGCCTCAGCTACTATAATTGACGGAAAATAACACACTTAAATAATTTTAGTATATCTAAATACATCACAAGGATGTATGTTATTACCAGCACTGGAGTACCAACAACAAATGTACTATAAAATTAGATATCCTGGGAAGGTGCAGTACATGAAATATTTAAAACGTATATACGGTACCTACATGTAATACAGAAGTGGTAATACAAGAGTTATATTCAAATTTGATTAATACATAATCAGCAAGACAAATGATATAAAACTAAACTTTGAAACTATATCAAAAATGAAAGGAAAGTATCTTTTTATTCTCGGAATAAATTTCATAAAACGTATACTATTTTAGTTACGTCTGAAATGTGTGTTGCCTACTTTGAATTGTTTAAGAGTTACGATATAAAACAAACGTCTTCTGATTATTTTGCGCTTAGATATAGTTAAATAGATATCAAATATGGTTGTACCTGTTCCTGGATAATGTACAACATATGTTTTGTTTCTTTTGGGCGTTATTCAACAGAAGGTCCGAGTCTAAATATTTGTTAATTTTAATTATCTACAGCTGAATTAAATCTTTTAATAGTTTCTGAGTTATCTTACAAATATTTAAGATTATATATGCAAACATTTGTTTTTGTACAGCAATAAGTTTATTATTTTTCATTCATTCATACTACGCCCCCCCCCCTGGCCGGAACCGCTTTCGCATTACTTCAGGGCGCTGCGGGCGTCCGTTACATACTAACCATTCATGCAACATGCACCCTAAACCTAACTAAGTGAAATACGGTCGCCTCAACCGAGCTTCCAATACGCGGCCGATCAGCCGCATTTCACTGTGATCTGGAGTGACAACGCGTATTCGCACTGCTCCACCGAGGTCCCTAGCAATAGGATTCTGATATGTAAGTAGTCAACCAATGTTACAAAACAACAGTGCTTGTTGTCTATGCATATATTAGCATTATATGGTTGACTTGAAGTTGCAGTAATAATCATTTTTTCATTATTTACTTTTATTCTTAGCTGTCTACTAGATATAGAACATATACGTTCTAGTAGTAAATATATGTGTTTCCAACGTTGATTATTATTAAACACCATGTAACTCCAGTTTATCAAAACTAAGTACACTGCTGCAATTTTTGGATTATTATTACTGTTGATATGGCTCCGGTATTCCACATTCCTGAAATTGTATGAAATTTACTATCAGTATTTTATAATATTCTCGCACGATTTACAGCGGTTGTAATTTAGTAATATATAAAACAAAAATAAATGATGGGAACATACATTTTTGATGCATAACTGTGTTCTTGTAGTTATAAATACAGCGGGCATTTCTGTTGCGGTTTAGATAACTGCGGTGTGTTGTCGAATTCCGTATTATCGATTAATTGTGTTACATTCTTGTTTTTATGTAAAAAATAAAAAAAGTACAAATCTGAAAATATTTATTTTCCGTTCGTTGCTATGGCGTTCATTTATTGTATTGATTTTAATTACCCCATTTTTCGCTGGAGAACAAATACTGAAATGTGAAAAATCATCATGATGCAACAGAAAATATTTTGAATCTATTATTTGTCATGGAATCACATAAATTAGTGACTATGATTTTGCATTGCTCCTACGGTTATAGTTTTCTGTATGCTAAACACCTATCGCTATTGTTTCTGTTTATTCCAGAGACTTAGTTTTGCATAGTATTCGGTTACTGTAATCCCACTTGTGAAACTGTATATAGTTTTCAATTCGTATTATCGCTTAGGTTTTGCCCACACTATATCAATTAAAGCATTAAATTCCCTTTAGTAGAAATATGGTGTATTATACCTTCACTTTTAAGCACGAGGGCAGCATTTTAAGTTTTTACAAACGACCATTAGGTGGCGCTATTGAGATGTGTCATTATGATTTTCGTAAAATTTGACATTTGTTATTGTGAAAACAGCTTAGAAATTGACGGAGTAGTTTGTTTACAGTGAGCGTTTTAAAAAAGCAATTGTGTGAAAAAATGGAAATTTCACGTGAAGGTTTTGGTTGAATGATTTTTAGTAAAGGCCTAACTCAACAACAATGCATAGAATCGTTTCATTCAACTTTTGGTAATGAAGCACCATTAGAAAAGAATTTCGTGAAGGTCGACCAAAATAAGTTGTTATTCCAAAAAACACCGATGCTGTACGCAACATAATTGAACAAGATGGGCATGTGACTTATAGTGAGATAGGGGCATCCTTAGGCATATCGACGACTGCAGTACATTCGATTTTGCATGAATATTTAATTGTGAAAAATATTTGTTCCTGGTGGATTCCTCCATAATTTCAACATCGTAACAGATGATGAAACTTGAATATATGTGTATGAACCGGACACTAAGCAACAATCCACTATTTGGGTGTTCCAAGATGAACCGAATCTCACAAAAGTTGTTTGTTCACGAAGCACTTTCAAGAAAATGATCGATTGCTTCTTCTGTTGTACTGCACATGTCGTAACCATTCCTTTAGAGGATCGAAGAGCAGTTGACTCTGAATGGTATACAACAATTTGTTAGTTAGAAGTCATCGACAAAATCAGGAAAAACAACATCGCATCATTCTTCATCATGAGAATGCCAGCTCTCCCACAGCACGTCAAACAATTGATTATTTGAAGGAGAAAAACATCGAATTAATGTCTCATTGTCCGTATTCACTTGATTTATTGGCTAACGACTTCTTTCTATTCCCGAATGTCAAACAGAAAATGCTTGGGCAGCGATTTTCATCACGCCAAGAAGCTGTTGAAGCCGTCAAGAACCATGTTCTTGAGATACCAACTTCAGAGTGAAAAAAATGTTTCGAGAATTGGTTTGAACTCATGCAAAAGTGTATAAATCTTGAAGGCAAATATTTTGAAAACCAATAAAACGGTTTGTTCCAAAAAGATTTTTTCTATCCTAGTTTTTATAAAAACTTAAAAGGCTGCCCTCGTATATGCGTTATATAGCCGCAATAGGTTAACAGACTTTCAAGTCTCAGTTTTGAGCTTCAGTCTTTTCTCTGCCACGTGCTTCTTCTCAGCGCTAAAGTAAAGCACGAGGGACCCTTTAAAGTCGAATCCGAACGATAGAAATTGCAGAAAATGTTTTTGGCGAGAATTCACAGTTGCCAACCGAACTGGAAAATTCTCTATTGTAAGTTGGAGCACAAGATTTTTGTACGCTGAGTGATAATGCTGGGCAATGGAGCTCAAGCTGTAATTGACGTTTTGCCCAAAAAGCCAGCGCTCTGCCAACTGTATTCCCACTACACCATAGCTGCAGTAATATATCAGTCTTGTAAAGTATTGAAGCTTGAATCAGACAAGAACTGTCAACTTGGTTTCAATCAAATGTTTAATAACTTTTCCAGTTACAGTGGTTAAAATCTTTTTTGTTTGTGTTCTAGATTATCTTCATCACATTTTCGTTTTCCCGCCCCTGTGCTTATTTAATATTGTACTGAGAATTTGATAAATTCCCACTGATGTCAATACAATGAGTAAGTAAACATTCCAACTAAAATGTTGTTCTTGTTTCTTCTAAACGTACATTCCTCGGATTTTACTTATTGGATCCTACTTTCCTGAAAGTCTTAAACTTCTTGCTAAAATATTATGTGAGAGCTAAAATAATTTTTAATAGGCAAAAACACATTGATTAGGTATTTTAAATTCAGAAATAAAATTTATGTAATATTTAATAATGGGGGTTCTATTTGTTGGATATAGTGTGTGTTAAATGTTTGCCTCCCTTCTCACACACTCTTCAAAACGACGCACGAAATCTGCTATAACTCTTTGAAGCATGTCCTATGAAACAGCTTCAATTTCTTACCGAATATTTCTTTTGAGCTGGTTAAGATTTCGAGGTTTGGCTTTTTAAATATTTCCAAAGGAGAAAGTCTGGTACGGTAATATTAGGACACCTCGGGGGCCGTTTCGAGAAATAATTATATTCAGAAATGTCTGTTGCAGGATCTCCATACTTATTTTTGCAGTATGACAAGTTGCGCCATCTTGTAGAAAAAAGTGAATTCTTTCTTTTTCTTCAATTTGCTGTATGAAAAATGTCGGGAATATACGCGAATATTGTTGAAAATTGACTGCGATTGCTTCACCGGTTTCTTCAAAACAATATGGGCGGTGAGTCCTAACGATGATTCAGGTCACCGGTGACTTTTGGGGAATACAAAGGCCTCTCATAGATTTCTGCTTAGTTGGGTATGTAAGGTAAAGTGTGCTTCGTCGCTCAAAAGATGTTGTGCGATATTGTTACCAACCCAATATTCAAAATTCTAGACTTAAAGAACCGATGAGGTTGATAAAAAAAATAATTAATTAATTGGCATTTTCTCTAAGGAATTTGGTTTACTACTTGGAGAAACTCGTGATTAATCATTACATGGCTGTGTTCCGGGTTTTTACTAAAGATTATACTAGCGTTTCCATTTTTGAGATGGTTCCTAATTTGTAAATTTGAATAATTCGGCGCCTCTACCATATGTTACGCTTTCCTTCAGGGGAATGATAATTTAATGAATTTCTGCCCGGCACCTCCACCATATGTTACGCCCATGGGTGTAGCTGATAAGGGGCCTTTTGTCTTTATCGTCGGGATCACCAGAGAAACAACTACCCTTACATAAAAATGGCTGGATTTATTAATCACTTAGTTTTACAACAGTATTACAACTTATTCTATAACATTATTCTAAACTACTTAGAATAATACAACTAGGTACAACGACATCGCTAGGTTTTATTCTTGGGAACACCGCCAATTGTCAACTATACACTCTCTACTATTTACTATTCACTGTCTGCTATTTTACTGTTCCCTAATTCAATCTTAAGTGTCCTTTTATAAATTCTCTTTTGCACCCACAAGCGATGACCTGGTTATTGCTTAATTTCCCTTATCAAGCGTATTACTTATTTCACATTGCCTAATTTAATATTCTAATCTAAAACTTTGATTTTGCTGAGTTAAAATGACATCACTGCTTGCAACATAAATGTGTATGCAATTGAAATCACATTACAACAGCTATGAAGCAATATGTAACGATATTGGGTTCCCCATTTTTTTTTGTGCGTAATGACGATATATGGTTACCATTCCACAACACTGCAGCCTTGAGGCTTATTGTGTCACTCATCATGTCGCCTATTTAATGAAGAGTTTTGCCGTTTCTATCAGGTTTAGTAGTCTCTTCATTAGGTTTTCTCTTGTTAGAGTTTCTCGATAGTTTGCTTCTAGCAGGAGTGTATATCTCCAAAGGCAAAAGAGCTTCACAGTCGAAGATGGTATAAGAGGCTGTTCCGTCCTCCTCATTACAATCAGCGGATAAGTTCTTCCCTTTGGATGCAAATTGTATACATGTGTTTTCGAAGCTGTCAGTGATCGGTTAACAGTCCGGTTACTAGCCTAATTTGGAGTCTGCTTAATCGAGTTATGTCATCCTTCAGTTTTTTGGATGTTTTCCTCAGCATTACTTTACTATGTCTCTCTGTGTTTTGTTTGTTCCTCATTGTTTAACTCCATAAATCGTTGACAAAACTCAATACGGTATTGCTCAACACGATCAGTTAACTTTTGCACCACTGCTATTTGGTTTGGCTAAAACTATATTCCTAGCAAGTCTGATACGTTCCAACCAGTTGATGCCGATATAAATGAAACAAACAACCGTTTATAACACATTCAAATTTCTTTAAAAACTTGGTTATAATTTTGTGAGATATAGTGAACTTTAAGGGCATATTAGAAGTGAAGTGTATAAAAATTATATTACAAAACGATGAAAATGGTCTGTCCATTGAAGTATCTGAAGAGGCAATTTTTGGTTATTAAAGATAATGGACTAGTAAAAGAGCTACCATCCTCAAGCGGTATCAGTTTGGATAATTGCACAATTGGAAGCTTAAATTTAAACACTGTAAAATAATAGCTATTTTATTGTTTAAATAAATATTGAAACTCAACGCTTGTAAGCAATGTAAATACATTTACAGATATATTCTATTAAATCGTGGCCTTGCCTTTGACCAAAAATTGCAGGATGTTCAATACTTTTAAGTCGTGGATATAAAAGAGTTTTACATTCTGCAGACAAAAACAGTCCCTTTGAGTCTTCACAGATGTAACGTGTAATCAGGATCTCGACGGGGCAGTGCGAACAAGCATTGTCAGTCGAGATCATAGTGAAATGCGGCTCGAGCGACCGCGGGGTCAAACCCCGGCTGAGGAGACGACCGTATTTCACTTAGTAAAGTTTACGGTGCATGTTGCATGGAAGGCTAGTATGTAAGGGACGCCCGCACCCGCCTCAACTAATGCGAAAGCGGTTCCTGGAGGGGGGGGCGTGTGAATGGCAGACAAAACGATGTTACGTATAAATCAACTTATAATGACGGGTTTCAAAAAATATGTTTTGTATTGTTGCATCTTAAAAATAAACAAATCATTTTGGTTTTCATTGTATAATAGAAACCATACTCAAGATAATTTATTATCATTTACGTAACTTATTATGCAGAAGGATTTCAAAATTAGCACTATTTAATTAAGTTAATAATATTTCTTTTTATTGGGTCTTAAAAATAAACAAATTATTTTGGTTCTCATTGTATAATGGATATCATAAGTAAGATAATTTATTATTTATATTATTTTTCTAACTAATTATGTAGAAGGATTTCAAAATTGAGAGATCTTTAATTGAATTAATAAATATTTATATACCCCGGAAAAGAAAATCACGAAAAAGCAGTTGACGTAGGGTTACTGAAAAAGAAGAAATACCGCGAAAACATAATCTTCTTCTTCGAGTGCCCATTCGTTATCGTATATTGGAGATCATCATGGCGATCTGAACTTTTTCGACTGCTGCGCGGAATAGGCTAGTTGTTGCCATGTTGAACCATTTCCTCAAATTTTGCAACCGAGATATCCTTCTTCTCCCGGGACCTCTCTTACCAAACACTTTACCAGCAATCATCAGCTGTAACAGTTCGTATCCTTGCTTGTTTCCCATGATATGGCCCAAATACTCGAGTTTTCTTTTCTTTGCAGTTCTCAGAATGTATGTTTCTTTGTTTAACATTTCCAACACCTTTTTATAGCTGACATAGTCTGTACAAGGGATTTCTAGTGTGCGTCGGTATCGCCACATCTCGAATGCTTCTAATTTTCTACTTCTTGCCTTAGTGATGGTCCAGGATTTTACCCCGTATCGGAACGGAGAGGTTGCATTTTTATTTTTAAGTTCAGCTTGCGACTTCTGAAGAGGCTTCCCATGTTTACGAATGCCGCGGTTGCCTTTTCTATACTGCATTTAATTTTCAAAAAGTGGTCCCACTGGTCGTTTATAAGGTAGGTATATTTACTTACTCTTCCTATGTGTTTGTTGTTAACTATCATTTGCTTTGGTGGTATTCTATTTTTACTTATATAACCAAGTATTTGGTTTTGCTTGTGTTTAACGTCAACCAATATTGTTGAGTTGTCTCTGATACCTTGGACATTAACTGTTGTAAGCATACTGGGCTATCTGCAAACAGTACTGCATCGTCTGCATATCTTATATTGTTTAAAGGTTCTCCGTTCATCAGTATTCCCTCATCTACATCTTCCAACGGTTCTCTGAAAGTTTCTTTTGAATATATATCGAAAAGCAGGCGTGACAACACACAGCCCTGTCGTACTTCACGTTATATATGGATTTCTCGTGAATTAAGTCCTTCAATACGTACATTGGCGGTTTGATTCCAGTAAGGATTCGTGAGGATTCTCACATTTCGGTCATCTAATCTCATGTTTTGCATTAGTTTTACTAATTGCTCATCTATTACACTGTCGAACGCTTTATTGTAATCAATGAAGCAGGCGTATATGTCGCAGTTCATATCTCTACAACGCTGAAAAATGACTTGTACACAGAATATCGCCTCTCTTGTTCCTATTGCGTTTAGAAAACCGAACTGTGTTCTTCCTGTGTGTTTTCCGCATTTCTTGTATATTCTTTGATGGATGCTCTTCGGGAAAACCTTTAGCACATTACTCATACGGCTAATAGTCCGATAATCACTACACTGTTTAGCACTACTCTTTTAGGGATGGTTATGAATGCTGACAATATAGTAAACACCGATTATAGCAATGAGCGGATAATGATCACGATATTTACAGATCAACAAAAACTACACTTAATAAGCGTGTATGCACCTGATCTGGGAAAGTTACAAGAGGAAACAACAACAGTGTATGAAAAACTAAAGAATTTTGAATAGCCCGAGAAATGAAAAGACCATCATACTAGCGACCCTAACGGGCGGATAGGAAATGATGTAAATCCTGGAACAAAACAAAAATATATCCAGCCTGCCATCAAAGACAAAGGGGAAGGATTAGTAGATTTTTGGTTTTGAAATTAATTTAGGGTCAATCAAACCTTCTACGAAACCCGACAACAATATAAAACAACATTGCAAGATACAAGAGGACACAAGTCAGTAATTGACGTTATAGTAACGAACAGAGCATTTAACCCTAACACAATCCTAGATGTAAGAACACTGACATCAGCCAATACTGGCAGCGACTATGGATTAGTGTTAAGTAAGATAGGACTGACAGTTGTACCAAATAAACGAAAACCATGTTATGTGGTAAAATACAACTTAGAAAGCTAAAATGACGATGAGCACAAAAATATTATATACGAACAGACTGAAAACAAAAATGAAGGAAAACAAAATAGATATAAGCTACTCGGTAGTAGAAAGTTGCAAAAAGATTAAACAAAAAATTTTCCATGAAGCGATAGGTAAAAGCAAAGTGAACGTAAATGCAAATAATAGAACTCCCTGGTTCACAAAGAAAGTGAAGCTTTTAGCAGAGAAAAAAAAGCAGTCGTATTTGACCTATAGAACAACAAAACTCGATATACAAGACAATACCAAATGAGATTAATGCAGAAATCAGAATTATTTACAATTTACAAGAAATATGGACAGCAAGGTAGTCATCGACGACCTGTTTAAATCGTTACCTGAATAAAATCTTTGTCATCTGAAATATTTCTTCAGTTTTCTAAACAGATACAAACAGACGGTGCATGGTGTATGAGCTCTAAGGTGGGCGATCAATCTCCTGAAACCCAGAATCCTCTAATCCTCGAGCCTTGCCACCTAAAAGTAAATTGCTTTTCTGACGCAAATGTTGACGTTTTTCACAAATGGCGTTGTTAGATTTTTTAGAGTATTGGCATACGTTTCTCCAGTAAGTGATGTTCCTCATGGTTTATATCCGACCAACAATATTCCCTCCATGTCCTAGAAAATTGTGGTCACGACACTTCTTAGGAGGTGTTTAACCCTTATGGAGCCGTTGCATTGGCTGTATATTTTATTTATAGTTGCAGTCGATCCTCCAGCGCCATAACCTCAACTTTCTGGCACATTTCTTCATTAATCGCATCTCAAGGTCTGCCGATCTTGAGTCATCTTCAACGGATTCCTGTCCCCAAGAAAATTGTTTACACCAAAATTTAACCGTGTAATTAGCTTCTTCTGAGTAGACCACCGTTATCCAGTCACAGATAATTCCTATACAACTGTTAAATACTTGTGAAAATATAACATTAATAGCATAGGCTGTTCAGCTATTGTTTTCAAGGATAGGTAGATAAGTATTTAAGTTCCCCTCGTATCCTTGGAAAACTAAAGTGTTATTGAATTCTTTGACAATAACAGGTAAAATTCTTATGTTGCTCAAATATAAATAATACATAATTTTCTGGCACTTTATATATTAGTTCCAGTCCAGTTACCAGGAACATCGACTTTAATGCCAAACTGCGGTATCTAACGATGTATTGATAGAACCGGCTCCTTATTACTATTAGATGTTTATTTGATTGTTATTATATCTGTATCCGTTTTTTCACATATTCACATAATACCTTTAATTATTCTCCAAATCTCCATATTGCTGCTATTGTAAACCTCTTACTAAAATGGTAGATTTTTGGTTATACATTATACTTTCACATAAATCGAGCCCTGTATAATTATAATTATTGTACTGTTTAATTGATTTATTTTTTACTATTACTTAGTAACAAAAATTCATTGCTTAGTCATGGATTCATGAAAACCAGTTCTTAACAACTACATATCATTTACCACTATTTACAAATATGTACAAGATAGCATTGCGTCGATTATTTATCTTAAGGTTACATACAAATTGTAACCATTGAACTCAGTATTGCCCAGATTAACTGTATCTTAACCGATTTTAAGAAATATTCTCTCAATCAGCTTTTCGAAATTTTATACGTATACCAGTAGTGGATAGTAAAAGGCTTCTCGTGTCAAATTTTATAGGCACGGGAGTTTCCTTGCACCTCATCACTTCATATTCTGACAGAATATGGGCCATACCTAATCTGGTAGACATAAAGCCAAAGCGTTCACCTGAAAAAAAAAAACACTTGTCAGTTAAGGTTATTTTTTGCACAATTAAACCTACCCATGCAAATTCGGGGGCCTTCTCCGAAAGGCAAGTAGGAAAAACCAGTAAGACTTCCTTTATTTTCTTCGGAAAATCTTTCAGGGTCGAATTTTTCAGGATCAGGAAAATATGTAGGATCTCGATGTAATCCAAACACTGGTACGTAGATGGGAGTGCCTTTTTCAATTACCAAATCGCTATCGGGAATTTTGTAGTCCTTTATGCACATTCGGTCCAGAAATGGAATCGGAGGGTATTTACGAAGCGTTTCTTAAATTTAACAAAGTCAACGTTATGTAAGAATTGTCTGTTCGACTGGATCGTTCACTTACCACAAATTACCATGTGTAAATACTTCATGTCTTGGATAGCTTCGTATGTGAAGCCGTTGTGTTCAGCAACAACCGCTCTAATTTCCTCTCGCAGTTTAGTTTGGATCTCTGGATTAAGACAAAGTTCGTATAATCCGAAAGATATTGTGGAACTAACAGTTTCGAATCCAGCTGAGTAAAACTGACCGGCTACTGCTATTACACGATCTCCCTCTAAAAACCATGAACAGTCAATTACCAGGAGAAAAAGTAATAGGAAAAACATACTGGCAAAATAATGGAAATACATTCTTACCAAATTTGATCCCATCATCTGGCGAATTCTTGTCCATGATTTGGTTGATTATATCAACTAAATCATTCCTTTTATTCTGCGTCTTTCGTCTGTTCTCAAGGGTGTCCCAGAATATTTCCCTCATAGCATCAGTAGCACCTGGATCCAGGAACGCTATTTTGAACAGTTTCACCAAACCAGGAATGAAAAAGTATGTTGTTTGACGCATAGATGTTTTCCAGTCGAGTTTAAACATTTTTCTTCCAGTCACTCTTAACTCTGCGTCTTCATATTTAAAACAGTTGGCATTGATGCCAAAAGCACATGATGCGATGACATCCGTAGCATATTTAGCACAGAGTTCTTTTGCTTCAATGAAGTCCTTATTCATATTTATGTCAAGATAAACTTTCATGTTGGCATCGACTTCGTTGATCAGTGGTAACATATTCTTTAATCTTGCAACAGTGAAAATTGAACTCACTTTGGTGCGCATTGCTTTCCATTCCGGACTTTTGCTAAGAAACAGGAACTGCGACGCCACCGAGTCGCAACTTTCATCAGCTATCATGGCATGGTCAGGAAAATAAGAGGAATCTTTCACCAGCATCAGTTTAAGCAATTCGGGATCTTTCACAACCAGGTACGGTTTGTTTAAGGCAAATATTCCAAAATAAGGTCCTGGGTACTTGTTGTACAGCTCGGAAAAGAAATCACTTATAGTAGTTTGAAACGTAAATAGTTCCCAGAAGTTCCCAATGAATGGTATAGGTTTAGGGTACGGCACATTCTTTTTCTTCCAGTGATCAAAATTTCTGATTGAAAATCTATAGAGAAGATATCCAACTATTACCACACCCACTAGAGTAACAAGCATTTCTTATGTTTGTTAAACTGAAACTTTAAGACACAAACCGTTGAACTATCGTTAGTAGTACTATGCAACTAATACCGCGCTATTTAAAGGTTTGCAGTTTTGAAGTGGGAAAGTAGCACCTGTAACTTGTTATCTAATCAGAGTTCATTCAGATTATTCAATTGAAAACTGAATTGCCTAATTACTCTAACGTCTAATAGCTTTCAAGATATAATCTTTGCTGCAGGAAATACAACGTTCTAAGAAAATAAATAAAATTATTGGATGAGACAGCAACTCTATATATTATTATATTGTAGAAAGTGTGTTTATGCTTTAGAAGTAATATTGCATCATTTGGTCAAGGTCATCAATTGCTCGTATTAGCACGTAGCTATTGTGACTATTACTTTTAGAAGCAGAATTTGCATCCTAAGAGAAGGCATTTCTCGACTGTTTGAAAAATCTTCTGGAAATTATTCTTCTGATATGTTCAGTATTAAAAACTCCAAGTCTTCTTCTTCTTTCGAATAGGACTATGTCCTGTCCCATCTTGTTCTTAATATGCGTTTGGTGATTTGTGTATCGGCTTTTGTTTCATTAGCATATGTCATAAGTGTAAGTGACTGATTTTGTATAATACTAGTTTACAGATTTGTCATGGATACAGCAGTGTGAGTATTTTAGTTTATAAAAAACACATTTTCTGAGCAAATATCTTAAAAATTTATGTTGGAAACCTAGATAGGGCCCATGTAGAAAATAATAATCTGCTGCTGTAATCTATCACTCACAATCAATCAATCCATCTTTAGCCTGGGGCTACAAGTCTAAATATTATAACGATATTTCTATAGTTAGAATTCTACGTAAAATTGAAGGTCTTGCGTACTTTTACCTCACCTCGGAGGAAAATCACCTGCCAGACAACGGAACATGAAAGCTGCTTCTTCTTGATATATGTTTAAACTTGTTTTTTTCCAAATACCTTAATTATAAATCGGGTTCTCTTGAGATGCTGACGTCCAACTCTCTTTTCGCCTCTTTGGTAGTCGTTCTCTATGCCATTTTATATTATGCATTCCTTTTATTGCTATGCTGGTCAATCTGTCATTATCCATTCACCAATCGTGATCTCTCCATTGTGAACGTCTTGATCTCACCCATCTCACTACATCCTCGGTTTTACAAGCCTCTCTTATATTTTCATTTCTAACTCAGTCTCTAATACTGATATAGCTCAGAGGGTTTTCACCTCGGTAATTCTTGTGATCTGTTTTGTTCTATATGTTTCCGCTCTATTTTCTGCAGCATACGCTAATATGGGTCTGACGCAAGATTTATAAATACGTACTTTGGCTTCGGTAGCCGTATAATTATTTCGCCAAATAGTGTCAGGTAGACATCCAGATACGACCGAGGCTTTGGTCGCTTGTGTGTATACTTCTGGTTGTACGAGGTGTGTTCAAGTGAAACCCATCTTTGCTTTATAAAAAATGTATTCAACAATTTAATGTCGTAAGCGAGGCGCATCGTAACTTTAATCACTTGGGTATTGACAAGACCCTGGCGAAGGTAAAAGAAAGCTATTATTTCCCAAATTTGCGTGAATTTGTCACGAAACACATAAATCGATGCATTAGTTGTTTATATCATAAAAATAAAAGGACAGTAGGAAAGGCAGGTTATTTGCATCCTTTAGCGAAAGGTGATACCTGTTTTCACACAGTTCATTTAGATCATTTAGGTCCTTTTACAAAAACAGACTGCCACAATAAATTTTTATTGGGATTAGTAGATGGATTTTCAAAGTATACAGTTTTGAAAGCGGTGAAAGACAGTAGTGCATTTGAGACGGTGAAATTTTTGAAGGAGATTATTTCACATTACCGTAAACCCTGCCGAGTTATAACTGATAGGGGGACGGCGTTTACTGCGCATATATTTGAGGAATTCTGTATTAGAAATAATTACCGTCACCTATCCCATTGTCTTACTAACCGACGTATACCCTGCTCATAGAATTCGTGAGGCTACTGATTGAACCACATTAGCAACATGAGGCCTAGTATTGTCGTGCGGCACAATTACCCAACGTTTTATTGTACAGATTTGCATTGACACTTACTTCAGGCTCCTTAATCTCTATCAACAAGGATCCGTCATGGTCGAAAGAAATCTTAACATTACCCAGTTGGGTACGCAATACATGCAATACATACACTGCTTACATTCGCGTATGAATTTGCAATGGCTGCACACCTTCAGCGCATAAAGATCGTAGGATCGCACGCTGATCAAACTTGGATGGATTTTCAACAACAAACGCCATTTCAAAATCGAAGTTTTAAAAGTCAGAATCAAATTCAAACACCAGAAACTTATTAATGTGTTGCTTACAAACACTACTAACATTAACGAACGTCCTTTGAATTATTGCATTTGATTTCAAGGCTAAGTTGATCAAAGATGGGTTGAACAAGCCTCGTAGAATGCGACTGCTGGATGTGTTCACACCGAGGTAGTTGAAATTAATGACCTATCTAATAGTTTTGGTGTCGATGCTGAATAAACAATGTAGCGGTTCTTTAGACATTGTCATAGACTGTGTTTTGCTCATCGAAATAATTATATTAAATGTGTTGGCTGTTACCGATATAACAATCCTCGTATGTCATCTTCATTTTCCGCTAAACTCACAGCATCATCAGTGTAGCACATTATCTTCATCATGTTATTTTCTATTTGCTACACACTATTCACCGTCTTAACACTTTCTATGATCCTGTCCATTATAACGGTGATCAATTTAGGGCTCAGGCTGGCTCCCTGTCTTATTCTTGTTGAAACTGGGACGTCTTCTGTTAACTCGTTGTTCCTTTATATGCTTGTTTTTTATTACTGTTTAATTGTTGGATTATTTCTATTACTATTGGATGGACTTGTTCTTCTAGTAAAATAATTATATCCCACAGTGGTATTCTATCGAAGGCTTGCTTTAGATTAATAAAACATGAAGGCTATTAACATAATTCTTATAGCAAAATTGGTTTTACATATTTGATTACCCATTTAAGGATGCGCATTCGCCAAGTGAGTTGCTTCTTAAATAGACTCTCAAATACTTAACTGACGAATCGTCTGAATACCAAACGATAGTACTATCATCGTGTTTACTAGAAATGTACAGTCTTCGACCAAAATTAGAAATCTAGATAAAGTAAGATAAATAGCTAAATCGTTAAATCACTATTCAGCTAGAAAGTTGACTATTTTGAATATCTGTTTTTGTAGTGCTTACATCCTATTTCTGAGTAACCATTGCAGTATCGTTTTCAAAGAATCCAAATGCGAATTTGCTGGTATATTCAAGGTGTGTATGTTAGGGAAAGTGCACCTAGTATTGAACTATGGGGCTATAAGCGCGAGGCCATGAAAATTAAAAAACTGCAAGAATTCTCCAATTTTTTAATTCTTCTTAGAATAATTATTTGGAGTATTTATATATAATTGCTTATGCAATAATTATTGTATCCCTATTGTATTGGGTACTTGTAAAAAGTGTAAGAAACCAATACGACTCTAACTGTGTTTTCAATAACTAGTAAGATACTGTAACCATGGCGTAGTTTTTTCTAAATTCACACTCGTCCGAACGTATACTATTTCGACATGTAAGTGTTTATTTAAAAGTGAAATAACATATTTTACCAATGCAATGCTTTAAATAACATCTATGGTATACTTATAAGTGGGCTAACAAGCCTTTGAAATTTTTACCACGAAAACTTCTGTTAGTATTGTAGCGGACTGCATTTGCCATTACGTTTATATTATTACAGACAAATAAACTTTGGGACATTATACTAATAATTTTAATTTTTAATCTATACTCGCATATATATATTTCATCTAAAAGTTAACTGCTAATTAATTTTAGTTGGCGGGTTTGAAATCACGCTTCATTTATCTTGGAAATGGCCATTTCTTAACATGTGTTTATGCTTTCCTAAAAGGGGCTGTCCTTTACGGGGACACTTAATTTATGAGGGCACCGAACATAAATAAATATCCACTATCATGTACAATGAATGGAATTGTAAAACGGCTACCCATTCGGTAGTTGAATTTTATATTTTCATATTTAAAATATTATTTCCAGCGTTTTATTTCAGCTATGTATTCCAGGTAAATAGGTTAACAATACGACTTTGAATGACTCGATCTCAAGTACGTAGGATAGGCAATAACGGCTGACTTTCGCGCGGTCTGTTGTTGTGATAGATGTTTGGGGTAGTCTAGGCCATAACCTTTCTAAATTATTACATTTTTGTGGAACTCAACCCTCATGTGTGATATCCCACGCATGAACGTGTTAATTAAATACTAAATTATGGGAGTTATTTATTTAGTTTGGACTTCAGATTTTTAACAGACAATTTAACTATTTTTACAAAAATTATTAAGTTCCAAAATTAATCGGGCCATAAAACTCATTAGTTCAACCAACGAAGAACGGTTCCTTGTTGGCTTCACCCCCGGCGGAAAGTTCACACAGAAACGTGTTACTTAAATACAAAATTTATTAGGAGCTGAGGATTAGGTAAAAAGAGTTATTCCGGCTGTTTTAGTACTCATACAATTAAATTAATGTTTAACTAAATATGATTGGGCTCATAATAAATGGATCGTTAAATTGTTTTTCAAATTGGTACACACGTGCAGCATGTTTACAGTTTTCCACCACCAAAACACAGACATTTGGGGCCATAAAAGCAGAAGTAAAGTGTTAGGAAAAGATATTCTTGATTGAATTATCAAGAAGCAGAGTTCTTGTAGTTTTGCGCTAAGATTACTTGGCAGCACCTTCAGAAATCTCATCCTTTCGCTAATTTACACTGTTAGTTTTGCGCTAAGATTACTTGGCAGCACCTTTAGAAATCTAACTCTTTCGCTAACTCACACCTGTAATTTGCGCTAAGATTACTTGGCAGCACCTTCAGAAATGTAGTCCTTTCGCCAATTTACACTGTTAGTTTTGCGCTACTTGGCAGCACCTTTAGAAATCTAACTCTTTCGCTAACTCACACCTGTAATTTGCGCTAAGATTACTTGGCAGCACCTACAGAAATCTAATCCTTTCGCCAATTTACACTGTTAGTTTTGCGCTAAGATTACTTGGCAGCACCTTCAGAAATCTAATCCTTTCACTAATTTACACTGTTAGTTTTGCGCTAAGATTACTTGGCAGCAAC
>JABXWE010004133.1:0-51108 GCA_014611495.1 Limonius californicus
ACTGTGATACTACTACGACTACACTGCGTCCATTCGTAACGCCTCACTTCCGTCGTTTAGTATTCGACACAATCCACAATCTGTCTCACCCAGGAATTCGAGCAACTACAAAGTTGGTATCCAACCGATTTGTATGGCCGTCCATGAACAAGGATTGCAGGACGTGGAGTCAACAGTGCATACCTTGCCAGCAATCCAAAATTTCCAGACATGTTTATGCTCCTACAGGAACGTTTACTCCTCCATCAAGTAGGTTCGAGCACGTGCACATCGACCTCATAGGGCCGCTGCCTATGTCCAGAGGCAACACATACTGCCTCACCTGCGTCGATCGCTACACCAGATGGCCGGAAGTAATTCCCATTCCAGAGATAACAGCAGAAACGGTAGCCCAATCTTTCTATGCTAATTGGATCGCAAGATTTGGCGTACCCCTTCGCATTACCACGGACTGCGGAAGACAATTCGTGTCCCAGCTCTTCCGCGCGCTTACAACACTTACCGGAAGTAAACACATCCGCACATTAGTAGTAGTAGTTTCCCGCAACGACAAAAATTTTGTTCTTACTATTCGAAAGAAAAATGTTACTGTTTCCATTGACAGGGTAAAGCCAGCTTTTGTCGCAGTTCACGAGCAAAACCCTTCAACGTCCACAACAACACCTAGGGAAACAAGACCTACATCACCAGCAGCTACCGGTATGGCTACCCAGCCTCAACCCACTACTACGCGATCAGGTCGGCAAGTCCGTTTTCCACGACATTTCCAGGCCGGAAATTAACGTTTCGCGTTATCACTGGTAAGGGGGTGATGTGGCGACACGAAACCTACGAGAGCCTCCCTTTTCAATAGCACGGATGCTGACGTCACTGGTGGTAACAAAGGAAAGAATGTTAAGCCGAACTTGCAAGCTACCTGATGAAGCTTGCTAGAACCAACCCTTGGCAGTTCATTTCCGGCACTAGTACGCTACGGGTGTTTTCGTATCGCGGTCGGCAATATTATTTCATGCTTTGCAAATTGTACATATATTATAACCACTGTAAATTATTGTAAATAAATATGTAACTACAATTACGCGTATATTAATCGAGTAGTTGCAGAATAACTAAAACTTAGATAAACGCCTGATATTAATATATTTAAGAGTTTAGCCAAGAACAAAGCAGATGTGGGAAGTACCCCAATCTCAATCTCAATCGCATACAATCAATAGTTTATATATCATTGCCATATCCCGTTCAGTCCTCTCAGCTTTTTTGCCTCTGCACAAAATCATAAAAAGCTGCCCTTTTACCGGTTATTTGCAAAATAGAAAGAAAAATCTATATTATTTATAATATCAACACAAATTTGTTTTAAAACAAATTGCACTTTAAAACAAAGATTAAAAATTATTACAAAGATAATATATAATTTTTTTTAATTTTCTTAGCTAATTTTACAGCACTGAGCTACTCCAAAACCAACAAAACAGATAATAAGCCATACAAAAACACGTCCATTACATAGAAAACAATTTCGTATGCATTTGTATGTCGCTCTGTTAGTATACAGTCCTTGGATTAGTTTGTTGCAACGTTTTTTCTTTCCAATCCTGTCTTCTGTGGAGAAGCCTTTTTAATCCAATATAAATGATGCAGTCCACGTCTTGAACTATTTGTAACATATATTGCAGTCTTGGTCTTCCACATTCATTGCGCTGTTCTAATTTGCCTTCGATTATTATTTTGAACAGCCCTTTATGTCTTAAACTGTGGCGTGTTAAACTTTTCTGTTCTATTTTACTCGATACATCTTTCTTCCTTTACTCTTCTTTACTTCATGGTTGGATACTACATCCACTCATTTTACATTGAACATCCTCCTGTTGCAACATATTTTGAACGCATGCAATATTTTCCTTTCCGATGTAGCTACCATCTAAGATTCAGAAACGTATAGTGCAAAGCTTCACACATGTGTTTACCAATCGTTTTCGTATTTCCAGTGATATCCTGCTGGATGTTTGATTAATTAGGGTAACTGCATTACTGTATCATAAGTGTTGGAGGGGTTCTACTTGGTCGAGAAGAACACTCATATACCGCAAAACGGACCATAGTTTGTTTCAGTTAACTTTATCAAGCGCATTGCTGTACCATATGTACAGAAGTGTGTAAATTTTTCTATCAGTTGCATTTTATTGAAGATCTGTTCACGTTTTCCTCGTACTCGTACAAAGCCCACTTGTTCCAGGACTATTCGTCCCGAGAGATTAGTCGTTCTGGCATTATATGGTCTTGTTCTCATGGAGCGACTAATGTCTAGTTGTCGCATTTTCTGTTTCAGCCTTTTTATGTATTTGTATAACCAGGAATGTTGACCAAACTCTGGGCCAGGTAGCTACTTCCCATATTCGCTGGAAAACGTGGTAGATATACTCCTGTCTGTTGCTATCCAACTTCAGATATTATAGCGTAACCATCAACGCGTTAACTTTCAGCGAATCTATTAACAGCCGCATCTTTTTGAGTTTAAGTTATAAACGAAGCATATGCACAAACTAAGTTCCGACGCTCACCGCTTTGACTCAAGTAAATGGATCGCGACAAGACTTTATAGTAAAGTCGTACTGCGACTCGTTTCATCACTGGATGACACAATACAATGTATTTGAGTTAACCGATGCGTGCGATTACATCAAGATGAACGAAATTATTCAAAATCCGTCCATTTTTGAGGAATGATCGATGATTAGGTTTTGTTGTATGATAATGCAGCATCGCATAGAGCCGCGGCCACATGACACTTACTTCCGAAATTCAAATGGGAACTTTTCAAGCACCCTCGGTATAGCACGGATGTAGCATCGTTCGACAACCATTGATTTCTTCCGAAGAGAATTCTATACCAACGGCTTAGTAAAACTTGTGCCACATTACAAAAAATGTTTCAATTTACAAGGCGAATACGTTGAAAGTGTGCTAAGCTCTAGGCTATACAATAAAAATGAATATTTTGTCTACAATGATTCTTGCATTATTTATGGCCAAACTTACTTCATGGATATGCCTCGTAGACTATGTTTCAATTTACAAGGCGAATACGTTGAAAGTGTGCTAAGCTCTAGGCTATACAATAAAAATGAATATTTTGTACAACAATGATTCTTGCATTATTTATGGCCAAACTTACCTCATGGATATGCCTCGTAGACTATGTTTCAATTTACAAGGCGAATACGTTGAAAGTGTGCTAAGCTCTAGGCTATACAATAAAAATGAATATTTTGTACAACAATGATTCTTGCATTATTTATGGCCAAACTTACTTCATGGATATGCCTCGTAGACTATGATTCAATTTACAAGGAGAATACGTTGAAAGTGTGCAAAGCTCTAGGCTATACAATAAAAATGACTATTTTGTACAACAATGATTCTTGCATTATTTATGGCCAAACTTACTTCATGGATATGCCTCGTAGACTATATTTTTCATAGCAGCTTTTAGACCTTCCCGTATCTACCTGGTAAATTTTCGGCCCTAGTACTAGGGAACTGGATTTGAAGGTTTTGCTAAAAAGTACAAAATCTTGCTGTTTTAAAAGTTTTTTCCTCTTTTTCTACAACAGTTCTTTAATTTTAGTTCTGCAGTCTGCTTCTTGTATCTTATATCTTCCTGGATTATTATAACCCAGGAGTAGTAGTAAAAGGAAAACCTTGCAGAAGAAATAAACCAACTATCTGCGATTCGCAAAGGAAATCAGGTGATAATAGTCGTTCACTATTCATCTAGTAGATGTAACAATACTACTGACTACAAATAATGCCTGAGGTACCTTTGCAGCTTCACTACGTCAAAATTTTAGCAGAGCTATTAACAAGTTACTACAAACTAGTTGAAGTGTGCCATACCTAATTAAATAATGAAATTAGTAGCAACTCACGTAAACGTCGGGATTACAAGTGAAATAGAAGAGCCTGTTTTTGTAGGGGTCAATCGAATATTACGTGTAAAATTAATCAACCAGCTCAGAACTGATGACAATGTAGATGGCGGTAAAAGGGTTTTGTTGTGGTTATTTGATTGAACAATATCTAGGACGCGCTTTTCCAAACATCTCTCTTGACTCAGGCTATATTTGACCCATTCCTCTTCTTCCTCTCTTCTTAGGCATAGTGCCTGTTTAAAACTGGTTTTGTTGTTGTCGTTCCTGTGAGATGGATTGCCAGCTGTCCTTCCATCTCTTCCGTGGTCTGCCTATAGGTCTTCTTCCGTGTGGTTTATTGTTTCTGACTATCTTGGCTAATCGATCTTCTGTCATTCTCGTTACATGCTGGTTCCACTCTCTGCTGCGGCTTCTTATCCAACGTACTATGTCGTTAACTTTACATTTCTCTCTGATTTCAGTATTTCTTTTTCTATCTTGTAAACTGTGTCCTGTTATCGTTCTTAGAATTTTCATTTCGTTGGTTCGTAGTAACCTCTTTGATAGCGAGGTTTCAGCTCTTGTTTCGGCACCGTAGGTCATCACCAGTCTGGTACATGTTTTGTAAATTCTCGTCTTACAGTCTATACTAAGGTGTTTGCTCCTCCAAACAGTTTGTTTCAGATGTCCTGAGATGACCGCTGCTTTATTGGTTTGTTGTCTAACTTCTTTTGTGAGATTTCCAGAGCTCGTAATTGTGCAACCAAGGTAATTAAATTTGGCCCATTGAACATCCTAACTACGAATTTTGCCAATCTGGGGTAATTCCAACTCCAGTAAGGATTTTTACCATGTCACACATCGCTATGACACGGCATTACTTCTTATCCGACAGAAAGCGCACTTTCAGATGTTTCCCCGCTAGAAAAATCTCACCGACCTCGGTCGGTATCGAACCCGCATCCCTTGTATCTAAAGACAAGTGCACTAACCACTAGACCACCGAGGACGGAGTGAAAAAAGGGTCTTTCTGATACTCCACTTAAATACTACTAAACTACAATAACGGTGACAAACAACCGCTTTAGCAAGTACTACGTGGTCAACTGTTGTACATATGTACTCGTATGTTCAAAACAGCTTGTATGGTATAACAAATTTTAAATAGCATTCCTGTCTTTTTTACTTCTTCTTATTTTATTATTGATATTGCGCCTGTTTTTCTTCACACCTTATATTAAACACATTATGGTATGTCAAATGATGATGACAACTATACACCCACCTATTCTTCGGTCGCCTTAGCTATCTTTTTGCTATGGGCTTTAAATCTGCTATTTTAATTAGCCTATCATTATGTACCCTGCTAATGTGATTAATTTTACGTAGGCAACAAACATTAATCACAAATACTACATTGTAGATTGTGATGATGGTGGTAGCTCAGGTAGTGGTAGCGGTTGTTTTCTGAGCCACACGTCGGTTGTGACTTCGGTCCCAAACCCCAGTATTACCAACTAGCGTATAAAAATCATCTTGTACTGCAGCCCATCACAAACAATTACCCAATCCGGTAACAACCTTGGAATTTTAACTTTAAAAAACCTTCTCTGGAATTTATCTCGTTCGAATTCGACATTAAACTGTAGGTCGCCCATATTTTTATCTTAGCGCTGAGGAAAAACACGTGGCATAGAAGAGGCCGATGCCCAACAGTGAGACAAAAAGTCTGTTGATGCTGATTATGATCAGATTGTAATGGCGGTTGCAAACGTAAGAACTAAAACTTATGTGGAAGTTGTTAGATTCTAGATTTGTCATACGTAAGTTTAACTGCTTCTTTCTTTCATTTCACTGAGAGCCTTTTTTGTCTCACTACTGGGCATCGCGTTCTTCTCCGCCACGTATTCCTCCTCAGCGCCAAGGTAGAAACACGGGGGACCTACAGTTTAACGAATCCGAACGACAGAAATTCCAGAGAAGGTTTCTAGCATTTAAGACGGTTGCAAGCCGAATTGGGAAATTGTGTGTGGTGGGTTGCAGTCAAGATTTTTATAAATCTGCATAGCAATGCATAGGTTTCGAACCCAAGACAGAATCAACGTTTTTCTCAGAAATCGAGAGCTCTATCAACTGAACTAGCACCACACCTTCTTCTTTCTTTGCCTTGTGGAAATTTATATTTTTCAGCAACTAAATATATTATTTATAATTCCAACAGATGTTTTTGTTTTTGATACGTATTGCAGCGTACTAACAATATACGATAAACATCAGGCATAGTTACAAAAATATCACATTTGATGTTGGCTGTGGTCCTTATTTTGATCATGGCCTTTTATATCCAAACTGCTTATAATATGTGTTAAAGCATTTATGCGTGAAATATACCCAATTTACGCCAATGATCTCACTATTATTTAATATTAGCAGGTAACCTCTTATCAGGTGTTCTAGTGTACCTAATAGTGTAATTTTATATGTCGGAATATTCGTTGTTATAGCAGCATGTGTGTTCTGTGGGCTTAATATTAAAATTTCTGACCCACATACACAAATCACACTACAAATAGTTTCATTTCTGACTCGTAATTTCTATAAGCCAATAGTTTCGTATTAGGAGTCAAACATGGTTTCCTAGTTATTTTAAAAATTACTTTAAATGCATTTCTTTTATTTACAATAATTACGAAAATATGGAATAAAAACATATGAAATTGTATCGAAATGGCTGCGAGATACGTATTTTGCTAATTTGTAATCTTTCTTTTCAATAATATATCAATTGATTTAATGTTATAATCACTAGTATGTGAAAAAGTATATGAATCTAAATTTGTCTTTCCTAGGTGGTTTCAGAAAAAAATCTGTTAGTTCTGTATTCATCAAAGATCCGCAGGCTTTAATGAATATCCTACATGCTGACAAGGGTCGAATGATAATGTGATATCGATTTGTGTAGATTTTTAATAAATTAGGTGTACCAGTCCCTTCTTGTTTTAATTTTTATGTAGCATCAGAGATGACTGTTCGATATGTTTGCTATTTTATAATATTCAACATTTAAATCAAGTAAGTTTGTTATAAAGCCAAATAATTAATACATTAATCAAAGGCGCTGGAATTTAGGAGAAGTTTCCAACTTTTTTGCAAACGTTGACCGTAGCATGTACATTTAAAACTGCTACCAAAAAATACCTTACAGTTTTAATGAAATCAAGCTCTAGAATACAACTGTGTACTTAAAATTCGAATTTAAATTTACAACTTTAGGACGTGGCACGACTTTAATAGATGCGAAAGTGGAGTTGGTGGTTTGTTTTAAATTAGACGGCCGAGTAATCTCCGACTTTTTTCCCATTAACCACCAAAATAAATCCATAAATGCTTAAACCGTGTTACAGATTATGCTCGCATGAAACGCTTTTTAATAGAAGTGGATCTATTCGTGCTGCATTTGCAATCTATGAAAGCGCATAGATTTGGCACGTCTGTAATTGTAATTTGAAGAGAATTTGAAATAGCACTTAGTCAAAGCTTCTACCCCAATTTAAAAATATTGTATCTTGCAGCACAGCCATGCTACGTTTTTGCTTTATTTCATTATTTTATTCAAAATCGCTATTGCACATGAAGTTCTCCTTCAAAAGGAATTATGATAATATTCTTATTTCTATTGCACTTTGCAGGGTTTCCTGTTGAATCTGTTCAGACACGAAACTTCTCAGAATATCTCATGTAATCAATATGTAATACTTCCCATGGATTTTTTTACTCCACGTAATTATTTGGTTTTCACATATTGAATTGAGCCAAGGCAATTAATGTGTAAATACATGCTCGAGGGTTGTTAAGTTGTTTTTGTTGTTTGATTAGTAGAATCGTGCCCGAGTGATAGTGAAGCAATGGGTTTACCCCAGTAGCAGTATTATAAAAAATGGTTCTCAGATAAGTTACGCTTTAATTAAAATAGTGTAACAAATGATAAAAAAGTAGCTACATATAGAAGCTATAGCTTCATAAAATTTACTTGTAACGGTAGCGATTTACAAAATGTAGGTGATCGATTAATACGCTTTATCACATTAGGCTGCAAGTACAAAAATAGAGAAACAATGGGATAATAGAACTTATAACTTAAAACATATAAATATGTTCAGTTTTACAAGATTTATTTAAATCTGAAAAATTTAGCAATTTATACAAATGTCTAAGTTTAATAGAATATCAAATAAACATATAAAGCCACACATGTTAAAATAAACACAGGCTCCTTGTGTAAGACAAGTGTTAGATTTATATAATACAAACCTTTTCGAAGACACAAAAACCGTCCTAAAGGACTGTGGAAAACATTAACCTAAAATTATACATCCGCCAAAAGAGTAGCTTTCTATCATACTTTATTCTTGCTGCAAGCAAGTAATTACCACAAAATATTTTTCTGTCCACGAGGCCCTTTTCGCTTTTGATGTCTGCTGTGGCAGTAAAAGCGCTTCTTATCTACAGAGGAAAATTTATTTGGAGCCTTCAGGTATTGTCGTTTCTATTTCGTGCTACAAATATTATATAAAATCCGTTCAGTTGAGCTTTTCGTAGAAATACAGAAATTTTAGTGCTAATATTTTTAGAAATATAATTTCATTATGATCTACCAAAATCAAAATTTGCAGTTTACCTTGGGCAGTTAGACAACTTGCTGAGAGGTTATATTCTTTCAGGGATACTGTCATTATTTGCCAAATTATATATTTCATGAAAGCGTCTCTTTATGTTTTTTCCGTAAAACATTTAAAATGAAATTTCTGTATCATCTTGTCAGGTTATAAGAGTTGTATAAGTTACAATGTACGAACATAACAATGAATTTTGATGGTTTAAAATCAGTCCAGCTACGAATGGAAGCAAGAGGACGGCTATTTGCAGAGAAACGACAAATTGGAGATTACTGCAACATAGAACTATGGATATTTGACTTCCAAAATTTAAGTTTAGTTTAGGTGAATGTTGAATAATATGAATATCTAAAACCAGGCCCCTATATAGAATACATTGAAATAGTTTTCACCACAAACATGTTTATATTAATCAAAATAAACGCGGAACGCTTTTATATATCTCTCTTTTAAGATATTATTATTGTTGACATTAAAGTTTAGAATTTATAGATCCCTGTGTACCTAATTATTAGCTTTTAAACAGTAGGCAATTTTTACCCTTTCCGTATAATTACAATACATAGGCAAATTACAAGGTAAAAAAACTTGTATATATACAGGGTATTTAAAAAATACGTTCGGACAATTTATTGACTTATAGATCTTATCAGTACAAACAAAAAGGTCGTAATAAACATGGGTTCGAAGATCAACCGTTTTTAAGATACATCCAAATTATTTACGCAGAGTAGGAGTGCAGAAAACCCCGAGAAGCCCAGTGGTAAGAGGGCTAGGCTCGCAATGCGAAGTCCTCGATTCGAACCTTGGAATAAGTAGACATTTTTCTGTAATTTCTAAGGTCGGTATCGAGCTCGGTAATCCATTCGACGTTGGGTTACAATTAACGGCGCCTCTCCTAACCACTGACTGACCAGGAGAAGTAACAAGGCCACACACAACATCATACACACAATTAACACAAATAGTGAAAATGGATAGAGCGAATGTAGTTAAGGGTAGCGGGAGGAGCGTGATGCAAGTCCAAAGGGGACCCATCACCTTCAATAAATCCCGAATGTATGAATGTCAACCTCGACACCGTAAGGTAAAAGAGGAATTCATAAAGAAAGAAAGGAGTGCAGAACCGTATTTATCACGTCTGCTATGGAAGTGGATAAAACAACATTTGTTTGAGTTTTTGTAAGTGTAAATATCTTTAGTGTTTAGTTGGAGTATGCGGAAATGGCAAATATGCATTTCATGTATGGTATGGTATGTATGGTAAGCTTTTCTGAACCAGGCACTTCTGTGTAACACATTTTTTAGAAATTTGCATCGACGTTTATCCAAAGTTGGTACATTTAAATAAAGAAACGGTAATGGCTGTCGGCCTAGATCAGTATCTACCCCTGAAGCGGAACTTAATATTTTAAGGAGGATTAAAGCAAATTCAGGAAACAGTACTAGAAGGCTTTCTGCCCAAACAAATATTAATGCTTCCCTAATTTGGAGAATGTTATGTGAAGAGCAACTGTACCCATACAATATTCAAAGGGTACAGGCTCTTATTGTGCCTGATAATGCTGCACGTCTGGTGTTTTGCCGATGGGCACTGACAAGAAAAAACGCTAACTTTGTTAGTGAAGTCTTATTTATTGACGAAGCTAGTTTCCCGAGAAATGGCATTTTTAATTTTTACTACAACCATATTTGGTCAGATGAAAACCCTGAAGCCATTATTGAATCGAATCATCAACAACGATTTTCAATTAACATTGGGCTTTGTGTTTCTGGTTACCATATGATAGGGCCTTTTTTTCTTACCAATCGTTTGACTGGCCAATTGTATCTTGACTTTTTGCGTAATGTCTTGCCAGTATTTTTAGAAGATGTACCCCTCATTCATAGAATGAATATGTGGGTGATGCACGATGGGGCTGCTGCACATTTTTCAATCATGGTCAGAAATTTCCTAAACGAAAAATAGAACGACAGGTGGATAGGGCGAGGGAGTCCAGTTGTGTGGCCACTTAGATCTCCTGCCCTCAATCCGCCCGACTTTTGTATTTGGGGGTATTTAAAGTCGTTAGTTTATTCAACCACTGTGAATAATTTAA
Source organism: Limonius californicus (assembly GCA_014611495.1). Taxonomy (NCBI): domain Eukaryota; kingdom Metazoa; phylum Arthropoda; class Insecta; order Coleoptera; family Elateridae; genus Limonius; species Limonius californicus. The sequence continues at coordinate 10,690 of JABXWE010004133.1, forward strand.
ACGAATTGCGAGAACGAATAGAACATGCCTGGCAGACTGTTCGTATGAATCCGGGAATCTTTGAAAGAACGCGGCGTTCATTTTTACTGAGAGGCGAAGGATGTGTACAAATAAAAGGAGGACATGTAGAACATCTACTTTAATTATTTGTAATTAAAAAGTTTTATTTACACGGCTATTTATTTTAATGGGTAGGGAACTTGTTGAAATAACAAGCAATATTTATTTTCTTCAAAAAAACTTCATAATCACATCAACATCAACATCTCGAAAGCAGGTAATTTTCGAGGCCAAGATTATTACGTCTTTTTTGTTTGTACTGATGAGATCTATAAGTGGGTAAAATATCCGAACGTATTTTTTAAACACATATATAAACATATTTCATGATGATAAAATGGGTATGCAAACAATCTACAAACGGACAAGAATATACAATATGGAATATTACACATATTACAAGAAATAGATTACTTAGGCCACATTTCTCTTAGCGCAAAAATTAGAACCTTGGAGTACTAAAAACCAGGAGCATAAATGAATAAAAACAGCAACTACACAAACTAATGAGCACAAGTGGAGAAAAGGCCTTATACATAAATTGAAAATAAGAAAGCATGGGAAAAGTAACATCATTCATTTATTTAGTAAATCTAACAAACAACGTAGAAGACAGCACACATGAAGATAAGTATACTGGGAAGCATTGGAAAAACACTACAAGCTGTTAGGTAGCTCAATTGGCAGCGCGCTTGTTGCCTACGTTTTGCGTATCTTACATCTACGAGGTGTCATGAAAGTAAAGGGACACAACTTAAGTACAGATTCCTGAGCTGAAATGGGATTCAACCAAACTTTCCTTATTATGAAAGTGCTTGCCTTAAAGAAGATAAGATTATTCTTAAATTTAGATACATTTCGGAAATAAAATGGCTAATCTACTGAAAATTATTACGCATGCGCTTCATGGAAAGCCAAACATACTCAACATATAAGCATTGCTGCATATTGTAGAGGGCAGTGTCGGCAGATTTTTGTCGTACGTTTTTCATAATAATTATTATTTATTAATATTTTTGTTCTTACGGGTAAAGTTTATGGACATAGAAAATGTTTTTAGATAAAGGTGTGCTTGTTTCTTGTCTATAAAATGCACCGTTTTCAAGAAAATCGCATCTATGTAAGCATTTCAGTGTACTAACTTAATATATGCATATTTTCAAGTTACTATCTGTCAGTTTGACAATATTAAACCAGTGTCTTGTTTTGCCGAGTTATTAATGAATTTATGAAGTAGTTGTTGTTATGTTATTATCATTTACGATATGAAAAAAATCAGCCGGCAACGCCCTGTACAATATGGAATAATGCTTGAGAATGTTCGTCTTCCACTGAAGTGGATGTGTAACAATTTTCAGCGTCATCCGCCATTTTGTTCCTGAAATATATCCAATATTTAAAATATTTCGTTCTTCGGGGAGGAGGAGTCTTAACTTCATAAGGAAGCACTTTATACTATATGTTTAATAGCTCCCATTTGACATCAGGAAGCTGTGTCTCTTTACTTCCAAGACAACCTGTATAGTGGAAACCTAGACACCACCGGTGGAGGAAATAAGAATCTATTGCTTCAACCGGCCATACACAATTAACCAGTGTTCCGGGTTCTAGGTTCAGGTATTGTTAACATGAGCCTATGCGCATATCAAAGGAAGAGTTATTGAAAACAACATCTAAAATGTATCCATCAGAAAGGTCGGTGATATAGGAAGAATTAAACAAAAGATCAACACACCTTGAAATATATGGAGAAGGTCGATAGAAATAGAAACCAGTGACTGGAAAATAGCACTGGGCGAAACTAGAATCGCAGACCCATTGAGAAGGCAAAATGTTGGTGTTCAGAATGAAAATAATAAAATTAAATAAATAACTAGATGAGAAGTTAGCACTACTAATTATAATATAATAAAGCAGAATTGCTGAAAGTTTACATTTAATTTATAGTCTTGTGTAATAAAAAAGCCTGCAAATAATAATAGTTTAAACAATTTCGTATTTTATGCGCGTTATCAGTGACGGTACTTCTTGTAATGTACAACATATAGATCAGGGATTCCCAACCCTATGACCGCGGGCATCATGGTGTTCATCGACCAATTTGTGTGTGCCCACTGTTCGACCACGAAACCAAACCTTGTTCGCGTTGACTTGGTAGCATATATATAATACATGCATTTTCCACGGACATACAAACTATAAAGTGACTTGGAAATATGCGACTCGTTCTCTTTACAATTTGGCGAGTCAAGGGATATATCAGATATAGAACAGTTAGCAGTTATGGTGAGAATGGTATTTAATAACTTCACCGTAAAAGCAGATCTAGTGAAAATATTACCCTTGAAAGGACGAACAGTGGGTGAGGACATTTATAATACATTTAGAACATACTCCAGATCGATAGATATGCCTTGGCACAAGCTGTCTGTGATAACCACTGATGGGGCACCAGCAATGGGTTTATTGCCCTCCGCAAGGAAGATCATTCATTTTCAAACTTTCTGCCCTACAACTGTGTTATTCATCACGAAGCTTAGTGCAGTAAAATACTGCCCTTTGGGCGGGTGATGATAATAGTTAGAAAAATAATCAACTTTATTCGAGCAGCCCCATTGTAGCACCGACTTTTCAAGTCCCTATTAGAAAATATTGATGATAAAGAACCTGATCTCATCCTGTATACTGAAGTACGTTGGCTCAGTAAAGGTAAAGTTCGTACAAGATTTTTTAACTTGATTGAAGAAATAAAAAAATATCTAAACGCCTTTAATGTAAATTGCGATGAACTAACTGACTCTTGCTAATTGCTGGCTAGTGGATTTGGGTCTTCTCCCAGACATAATGGAAAAATTGAATTCTTTAAACATGGAGCTGCAAGGAAAAGACAAACATGTCGCTAAAATGATAGGCTCTGTAAACTTATTACTTTAAAGCAGTACTGGTTTTGTGGATATCACATCGGCAGATGGGACCTCCTCTCGTGCATTTCCCAAATATGAAGAAAACGGTAGGAATTGAATTTAACTTGTCATCATTTGTTAAGCACCTTCAAGTCCTTAAAGAACAGTTTGAGAAGAGATTTCAGCAGTTTACTATTATCGAGCCAATGGTCTCCGTTTTTGTCAATCCTTTTACTTGCCAAGTAAATAAAATAGAAAAGCTGCACACATAGTATCACTTGTTCAAGTAAGGGCTGATGAACTGGAGATAGAAATTTTGGATCTTCAGAATGACGTTATGCTAAAATTCCACATATCAGATGAGAACTTGTGGAATCTAGGGGACAGAAAAAAGTTTCCATTCTTAAAAAGAGCAGCGTTCAAGATAAAATTGTTTTTTGTTTCCACACACCTTTGCGAATCATTGTTTTCAATCATTAATATTACATCAAAATATAGATCTCGACTCACTGATCAGCCTTTTGATGATTGTTTACGAACAGGAATATCATCATACTCTCCTAATTATGAGGCCCTGTCGGTGTTTTGGAATGTGCTCTAGGGTACAAAAAGGTTGGAAACCCCTGATATAGATATTATGTATTCTTAATTTATTTGAACACGATTGTGACTTTTTTTTAATAACTTTATCGGAGTCGCTTCCATTAATATAGGCAAAACTCAAAATCTCATAATTCTAGCCGATATTTCCAGGACACGATGAACTACTCACAACAAAATCCGTCATTATAATAATTTTATTTAAGGTCACCATCGAAAGGTATATGCAACTGAAGCATCTCAATAATATCGTACCAAAATTATTGCACTCAAAAATATCGGCGGGTGAAAATGCCGCCTACACAAATAACAGCATAAAGATGCATCTACAACATAATTTACATTTATTTGCTATTTGATATAACATTTCTATAATAGTGAATTTCATATTTATCACTAACGGTTAGTAGTAACTGCACTTGCCATGGGTTTCCAGAAATTTCATGTTTTCTTTAAATACAGATCTCTGTTGGCTAACACTTTTTGAATACCTTTTTGAAAATAGAATACCATAATGTCTATGTACTTAGATAACCATATCAAACTTTACAAAATTTATCAAAAATGTTAGTAGCAGGCGCTATTTTTGAGGCGCTTATTTAACCCCTAGCCGTTATGTAAAGAAGAATATTTCTATGCGTAAGCCTACTATATGAGTTGATAATAAATATTAAATTAGCAGTTGTTGCTAAACTATTGTTTTGCTTTAGAACCTCACATTTTAGTATTCCACGTATATAGAATCTTGAATTAGTATACGTTTCAAGTTAATCAATCCATCATGCTATGAACATGCCAAGAAAAACTATGGTACGGTATGCATATTACACTATAACTGTATATGTACATGTTAAAATCATATACAGTGTGGTGAGTAAACGTAAGTCCCCCGCGGTTAATTAAATGGTGATCATTAAATATACGACGAAGCTTTATTTCAATCATTTACGATAATTTCATTTAGTTGAAGTGCTTAACATCATTAAACAAATCTTTTTCAATTCGTACACACTAGTGCTTTGAAAATCATTTACTTAGACTTTCTGTCCTACGTACCTATTAATGGTATAGCAGATTAATTTCAATATGGTTAACTTCAAATACAACAACCATAGTTTGAACCTATATTATATTTTCAGTTTTACGTCAGTTTGTACTAACTTACGGGTATGTTCGCATACACATACACCAGTACTGTAATTCGTTTTAACTTCTAAAACTTGCATACCGAGGAAAATCATTACCCACATTTTGGTGAAGAGAAGCCAAATATAAAAGTAGATGTGTATTTCATTTTCGCGAACCCTCATACCAAGTTTGTTGCTGGTGAAAATTTCTTAGGCCAAGCGCGAGTGTAAGTCGGCGTAAAAATGTTTCAAGAAATATATCTAGCAAGTGAAATATACGGTAAGAGAATCGTCCAAACAATCAGATCAATAATTTGCACTCACCTCTATTAGGTAGCTATTGTGTGATAGTTCAAACATACAGACCTAACTCCTTTCAGGTAATCTTGAAATCAAAAATTAGATCTCACAGGCAACGCCAAATACCTGGAAATATTGAATTATATTGAAAGCACCGGTTGCAATAGTTCCATTGTTACGACAGAATTAAAAACCGTTTGAATAACTTGCCAGAAATTTCGTCGTAACAAAGGTGTCAACGTTTTGAAACTAATAAGCTCACATTCATTTAGCTCGGGAAACACCGTGCACTTAAAAATACCTAACAATGATATGTACCAAAAAGAATAATGCTGAGGTCATTCAGTATAGCGGTTGATTCTATCATTAATTTGTAACACTTCAACACTTTTCATAAATATTGTTTTTTGCATCTTTTCTTATAAATAGTTTTATATTCGTCAAAACGTAGATTGAAATCGAGAGATGCTACAACTCAAAAATACAGGGTGGTCTGTAAAGAGAGAAACATTAAAATAATAATAGAACATAGCGATATAGGCAATGTTCTACCTATTTAATACAAGAGGCCCTAGGAATACTGAAACTATACAAAACTCTACAGGATATACCAATACAAATAAAAGACATATTGTGTTATTAGGTGCATATTTTTAATCTACACGCAATACACAAAGAATTTGCTATTTTCTTAAATTTACTACCATATAAATCGTGTCACATAGTCTACAGGTGCAGTCGGTTATCATTGTCCAATTATATGCTTACAGTTAGTTATTCTGATAGTTTAACGAAATCGAAGCTGAATTTCAAATACTAGTAGAGAGAATCTAAGTATATTTACTGTATTGTAGCGTCTATTGTCAGTATCAGATAAATATTAACGAGTAATAAATTAGGCATCACAGGAAAGGTTTAAAATAGATGCTAAACGAAATACCATTGCAATGATGACTTTCTCTATAATTGTACTATTTTAGTTATAGGCGGAAAAATCCATTTTTCACCTCCGTGCATTATGAATCTCGAATTCCTAAAAGAGATTTGACTAATATAAATTGAACTACAAATATGAATTCCCAACTGAAGGTTGAGAACACATAAAGCCCATTAGCGAAGCAATCATATGTAACCAAACAGTATTAAATTGATGTATGTATGCATGCTAATTAGGTAGTCGTTGTGGTTATTTGGAATAGCAACTTACTTAGCAGATAAAACACAATTTACATCAGTATATAAAAATAATATTTCAAATATAAAACGTATAGCAATGATTGTGCATGATTGAGTATAAACTGTTTTTATAAGTTATTTCTAGCACGATATGGAATAATTTTGTTAATGCGTCGTTTATGCAAGAAGAGATAAGGTCACTCAACTTATTAATAATTTTAGACATAACATTATTTTTCCCGAAACAAAACCGATTACAAACGATTAATAACTGTTATGGGCTTGTAAAATGTCACACTAACAGCTAATACGTTATTCAAGAAGTTGCTATTGATTAATTATATTAGACTATATATAATTCAAATGGTAGAATTATAAGTGTTATGTAATTGGTTGTTAAAAGTTTGAGTATCGTTAGTTTTTACTTCTTGCTCTACGTTTATGACATGCATGAATTATGAATAAAAGAATTACAGAAAATTGCTATATTATAGTAATAAGGTTTGAAATCTATAGGTCAAGTTATTTACCCAATTGTTTCTTCCTTGATAGAAACTATTACTAAAGAAGATAGCAAGCAAAATCTTCTAAAAACATTTAACAGCATAATTTATCAAAATAAGTGAAGCATATTAAAAGAGAATCAACTGTACCTAGAAGACTTGAAGTTGCAGGTATTAACAATGTAAACACTGCTGCGATAACTTCGCACGTGAAGCGCACCCGCTGAAATTCCATTGCTGAAGTTACCGGTTGCGTGCCGCATGTCGACTGAGCTTTCGTCGCGACGCTAACGTAATAGACAAACACACGCTTGCGCAATAAATTTAATCCATTTTTACATGCAGTGTGTTGTTTCCGGGATTTTCATATTCCAAATGCATTGTTGTTGTGTGCTATTGCTACTGGAAGAAAAAGTTCGAAATAAAAATGTAATGAAGCAGCACAAGAAATGCTTGCTTTATTATATTGTTATTGTATACTAAAACAGTTACTCACTACAAACATAAAGATTAAATATAAAAGCAGCAATATTAGTAAGGTATTAACGTTGTATAGTTATAGTGGAAGTTGCACAATTATATGGAACAATGTAATCTTAACAAATTACTGTTAAAGACCAAGTATACAGGGTGGTGAATTTCTCGATGGTCATGATTGGCATCTTGGAAACGATAAGAGATAAGAAGTCGGTTAAACAAGAAAATCGTTGCACTTTTTTATCACAATTGATAATCTAAAAAGAAATCCTCACCAATTTGATTCGTTCTTGATTTATCACGAAAAAACTGAAAACTGTGAATTTAGAAATTACTTTGAACATACGGGCTAACCTTTTAAATAATGCTGTCCATTTTTTATCGATGTGCAAGTAGATGGGCCTGAATATTTGCATTTTTTGCAAAAATTTGTAGAAGATATACTGGGCTAGATCCAGCACCTTTAACTGTGGTTGGTCACGCCAAACGTCATTGACAGGAGTTGAATCACTATGACTGGTCCTCACAGGGTACCCAGCTCTCGCTTATGGCTCCAAGTGCCACATCCCGGTAAACTGCATTGACCTGCAGGCCAAACTAAGCGAGGGTAGCCAGATATGGTGAAATGAAATACACATGGCATAGGGCAGCAGCTATGTCATCACTCAGTCAAGGCTACTGAAAAATGATTTCTAAGAGGCTTGATATCAGACACCCACCGGCGCCAATCACATTACAATTCAACCGGTTGTGATACTGCGGGCTGGAAAGCAACGGAAAACTGCCACTCTACAATGTTTCCCAAGACAAGCATATGGCTACAGACAAAGTAAATTCGGCTGTTATTCCGGGTCACCCCTTAACAGTGCTAAGAATCCCACGGTTCATTAAACAAAATAAACTAAAAATACACAAACGTAAATTGAATATAGCAACATAGAATATACGCAGCATGTATCAAGTAGGAAAACTATACAACATTGTCAATGAAATGTCAAGGATGAAATTAGATATTCTTGGAATCAGCGAAGTTCGATGACCAGACTCTAGCAACTCGTACAAGCAATGGTACGCTGTATTATTCCGGTAAAGAAGATAAACGTCACCAATATGATGTCGGGATAATATAAAGTAATGAAATTGATAAAGCCGTGACTAATTTCTGCCCATTATCGGATCGTGTAACACTAATTCAACTAGAAACATCTCTTGGAAAGTTGAACCTAGTGCAAGTGTAACATGTAACAAAAATGATGAATAAATTGAGATATTTTATGACCAAATGAAAGACATCTTAAAACTACTTAATAAATCAGATTGCACCATCATCATGGGAGATTTCAATTAAAAATTGGTAGAGAGAAATATGAAGACCTGGTAGGTGAACATGGATTGGGTACAAGGAATGAGGGAGGTGACCGACTACTTCAGTTCTGTGTAGGAGAACAATTAGTAGTGTCAAATACCTGGTTCAAACTACCTCCTCGACGATTGTACACTTGGAAATCCCCAGCATACAACGAGCGAAACATAATACGCAATCAGATAAACAGAAAATACCGAAATGGAGTTAAATCAGCGAAAAGAGCACCAGGTGCAGATGTGTATTCAGATCACAACCCAGTGGTCAGGAAATTGGGTATTCGTTTAAAGAAAACGGCAAATAAACAAATAACACGCAAAATAGATTACAAAAACCTAAAGAGAATAGCACCAGAGAGGAAGTTGCCTTACAATTAAAACAACAATTTAACAACATACAACAAAACTTGACACAAGATGGCGACACTAACACAAAGTGGAGAAAAGTAAAAGAGGTGATCATAGATGTTCAAAATATAGTAATAGGCCCTAATAAGTGAATAAAGAAAAAACAGTGGATGACAGACAAAATATTAAAATTGATGGAAAAAGGAAGAGAATTTAAAAACAATGATAACAGAAAATATATAGAAGCAAACAAATTGGTTAGAATGAAAATCCGTGAAGCAAATAGTGAGTGGATGAAACAGGAATGTAAAGAAATCGAAAATTTGCAAAGCAAGTACAATTAATTTAATGTACACAAGAAAATAAAACAGGTGTTACACATAGGACGTAAAAACAGAACCAATACATTGAAGAACAGAAATGGTAAATGTATCATAAACATCGAAGATGTTCTCGGACAATAGGTGTGAAGAATATAACACACCTGCACACGAAGACGATGGTCCTGACATAACACATAGTGAAATAACTAGAGCCATAGAGTTAAAAAAAAGCGGAAAATCGGTTGATTCCGACAATATACATGCAGAGCTACTAAAGTTTTTAGATGACAACGGTATAAACGTTTTAACTGATATTTTTAACACAATATACAGATCAGGGATTATACCAGTTGAATGGCTTAAGTTTACTTTTGTTACACTACCCAAGAAACAAAACGCCACCGAATGCAGTGAATACCGCACCATAAGTCTGATGAGCCAAGTACTAAAAATCTTCCTCAAAATAAATCATACTCGAATATATTCCAAATGTCAAACGGAATAATCTGATAAATGGTTAGGCTTTAGGTGTGAATTTGGCACCAGAGAAGCACTATTCGCAATTAATGTGCTAGCGCAAAGATGCTTAGACGTAAATAAAGACGTATATCTGCGCTTTATCGATTACAATAAAGCTTTCGATCGAGTTAAACATGAAAAACTAATCGGTATTTTACGTAATCTCCACATTGACAAACGTGATGTTAAAATCATATCGACTCTGTACTGGCATCAAAAAGCAAAGTGAAAGTTGACAATAAGCTCTCAGAAGAAATTTATATACGATGCGGAGTCAGACAGGGCTGCGTATTGTCTCCAACCTTGTTTAATATATACTCGGAGGCAAGTTTCAACGAGGTATTAGAAAATGTGTCCGCAGGCATACCAATTAATGGCAAATTTGTGACTAACATACGATATGCCGATGATACCATTATCTTAACAGATAACAAATATGACCTCCAAAATTTAGTAGAAAAAATAAATCAAACAAGTGAAGAATACGGCCTCACGATAAACCTTAATAAGACCAAAGTCATGGTAGTTACAAAACAGACGAATATACAAGTTGAAATAAAAATAAATATCAATACTATCGAACAAGGATCTAAATACAAATATCTTGGCACGTCGGTACAACAAAACTGGAACCAACGAAGAGAAATACTAGCCAGAATAGAACAAGCAAGAGCAGCCTTCGTCAAAATGAAGAACATACTAACATGTCCTGATATGAACCTAGAACTACGCTTCAGATTTACCCGATGATACGTCTTCCCTATGTTGCTGTATGGGACAGAGAGCTGGACACTAAAGTAGGACTAGAAAGACTAGAATCTTTTGAACTTTGGGTGTACAGACGTCTACTACGTATATCATGGATGGACCGAATAACCAACAAAAAAGTACTAGAACGTATGAATAAAGAACTTGAAATAATATTTACGATAAAGAAAAGAAAAGTAGAATACCTGGGGCATATCATCCGAGGGCAAAAATATCGTTTATTACAACTGGTGATTGAAGGAAAAATTCAGGGCAAACGAAGTGTGGATAGACGCAGAGTATTCTGGCTTAAAAACTTAAAAACGCGATTGGTTTAAAATGTCATCTGTGGAATTATTTCGCGCTGCAGTTTCAAAGGTTAAAGTAGCTATATTGATCAGCAACCTTCATATGGAGACGCTGCCGTAAGATGAAGAATCCTTCAAAAGCATAAGTGGTACCAGCAAGGCGGAGCTGGTCCTCAAAATGCTCCCATTGATCAAGATGAATAAAATAAAGGCAATTATTTTTGTATTGAAAATCGCTGCGGTAAGTCAATTTAGATTTTGAATTGGGATTTTTTGGCCCATATATCAACTCAATAGCACTTCCGGTTTTATTGTAAATGCAACACCCAGTATATTTTAACAAAGTTGGATAAATAAACGTTTTCGGTAAACCCAAATTTGGCATATTTATCCTAAACATTTACAGAAATATTTACAAACAGTATATAAGTTATGCAATACAAAATTAAGGTAAAGATAGCAACTTAACACGTATCGCGTAAGTAACTGATAAACATAAACTTCTATAATAAATGTTCAAACGGATGCCTGTTCATTTCAATGCATTTCTCAAGTGGAACATTTATTTCCTGTTGTGCATCTTGAGGAATACCAGGCGAAATTAGTCGAATTTTCTGGCGAATCCGATCTTCTACATCTTCAAGGTTATTTTGTTTTTTACAGTACACTTTGGATTTTAAATAACCCCACAAGAAAAATTTTAGAGGTGTTACATCAGGTGACCTTAGTGGCCACTCAATAGATCTCCTCCGGCCGATCCACCTGTTAGGAAAGATGACATCCAGAAACTGTCAAACAACTAATGCATAATGCAGAATTCGACCATACGGTCAAACTCGACTTCTAACAATTTATGAACTAAGTTAGGTTTATATGGGCGATATATCGCTGCTAGAAATATCTTTGAGACTGTACCTGTTGCCAATTCATAATTCCTTGAACTTTCTCTAACTGTCACATGAGTATTTTCTAGATAAATTGCAAGCTCGTTTTGAGTTCGAATTCGATCTCCAAACCATCATGAGTATTTCTACTCGTTCTCTTTTCGTTAGACGCATCTTGATCATTGGCGGGATAATAGTTATATGATTATTCTTAAAGAACTGCAATTATTAGTTGACACCAAAAATATTAACAAATTCATTAACTTCTATGGCAACTATCACTAATTAAAATTGCATTATATATACAGATGAGAAAATTATAAAATTACATTTTGATAAATACTTCTGTAATTCATAATAGATATTTAAAATATTGGTTTACTGAATACGTTTATTGAAAGTAGTAGTAGTAGTAGTTTAAAGAAAGTTGTTGTCACTTCCGGAAAAATCGAAAGTGATGTGTCCGAGCGTTTTTCAACAAAATCAATTGTCTTACTTTATCGAATTTATTCTCTTTATCGTGAACTCACCGAATTAATATCTAAAATTTTTACAATCATAATACATCAGTATACTGGGAGTATTGAAGAGTAGCATGATAGTAGAAGACAACAGAAGAATCCATTAAAATCAAATAAAAAGTTAAATTTCTAGTTCAACTGAAAAATTATGTGAAATGTTTAAAAACTTATACAGGGTATCCGAAAATATACCGGCAATATTTCAAAAATGAATTTCAGAACTTTTTTAGAGTCGAAAAGTCCATATAAACATATGTCTTAAACGTAACCGTTAACTAATTATTGTTTATTTTATAACTTATGTTTCTAAAATTTTAGTTCAATGAATTTTATGAAATAAATCGTTTTTTAATAGATTTTTATTATTTCATTTACAAGAAATGTTCAAAATTATCTCCATTGTGTTCGATACACAAAGCCGCACGTCGCTAAAAAGATCGCTGCATTCTTAATATGGTTGTTGGGATATTCCTAATAATATCGGCAAGCTGCTGCATTCTTTAGCGCAAATCTTCTACCGTGTGCACTTCAGTTGCATAAACAATCTGTTTCATGTGACCCCAAAGATAAAAATCTAATGGAGTCAGGTCCGGCAAGCGCGGTGGCATATTACGTGTCCTCCTACTCCAATCCATTGTCCCGGAAATAAGCCAAGCTCTAACAAAAAAAAACATTGATGTGCTGGTGCCTTATCGTGTTGATACCGCATTACACGTCTAATATTTAATGGCACATCTTCCAGTAATAACGGTAAAGAGTTTTCTAGAAAACATTCGTAATTTGCACCATTCAAACTGTGTGGCAGTTCAAATGGTCCAATCAGACGAACATTAAGAATACCAGCTATCATATTAACACTAAATCTATGTTGAAAATGCGCGCGTCTTCTTAAATGAGGATTTTCTGCAGCCCATTCATGAAAATTATGATAATTATTGATACCATGTGAAAGAAGCTTCATCGGTCCATAAAATATGCGGTAGGTTTTGATTATTTTGTGCCCAAACACAAAATCTTAAACGAGCTTCAAAATCATTACCTATAGCTTGAACTCTTTGATGATGATATAGATGAAAGCGATCACTTCTTATTATTCTCCAAACCTGCTATCTACATATTCCAGTATATAATGCAATTCTTCGCACACTTAAAGACGGATCTTCTTGTAATAAATCACGAACTTGTTCCCTCAGCTGACGATGTGAATTAAAGAAAACTGCACGAGTAGGCAGTCTTCTATTGGGCTATCTTCTACGATTTCCTGTTATGCTGCTAAAGCATTTCCGTCACACAGACCGTAAACATAATGAATATCTGCATATTCTTCATTTGAAAATAAACTTGGCATTGTGAACCACTTGTGAATTACGATGGGAATAAGGATACAACCCGTGTGGGGTTGCTAGTCCCCCATAGGGCTCCTCCCTACGTGGCGGATAGGGGAAGGCTCGCCAGATATGACGGGTATCGGAAAAATAAAATGTCCGGGGCGGACCAAAACTAGCACAGGGCAAGACGGCTCTCCATGTAAGGAGCGGTACTCCAACAGCGTCTGACTCCAAAGGAGCGGCTGAAATACAACTCGCCAACCCGCCCGGCAAGCGTGGCGTTTTAATGCCAAATACCCCTTAAAGATTATGATGATGAGTCCAGGAAATAGATGGCCCTCAGTCCGCAGCAGCCCTGGAACTCTTGGTTATGCTAGCGGCCAATACGGCAAAGGGGCAGAGGGTGTGAAGAATCCCTGCGTAGGAAAAGGCTGTCAGAAAAAGACGAAACTCGATGTGGTAACCTATAATATACGTTCTATGAACAAAGAAGAAAAGTTAGAAGAATTACAAGAAGAAATAACGCGAATTAATTGGAATATCATAAGTCTATCAGAAGTAAAAAGAAAAGGACAATCTTGTGTAACCCTTGCTTCTGGAAACATATTATATTATAAAGGACAACAGGAAGGAAACGACAATGTAGGATGGGTGGGAAGGATACAAAGATGAAGCCAATAACTTCAGTATCACAGTAATAAATTGACAAGTTACAAACACAAAAAATAATTTGTTGTTGAAATGTTACCAAACAAAAGACGCGATCACTGCAACTAGATCAGTATTTCAGAAATCCGTTGAACTAAAATTTTAGCCGTATAAATTATTAAATAAATAATAACTCGTTAACGGGTACTTTCAAGACATATGTTTATATAGACTTTTCGACTCTAAATAAGTTCTGACACGTTTTGGGACACCCTGTATGGTTCAAACAATAATATCACTATTATCCGTCTGTCTGTAATATAATAGGTTTTGGATTAGCTCTTTACTCTCTTAATTGTCTAAATTCACAGAATGCCACAATTAAGAAAAATGTATCATATTTATCAATAAAGTAACAGTGGACAGTTGTTCGAACGTATGGTCAAAGAACTTTCATATCATATTTTCTTAACGATCCTTACGTAGGTATTTACTTTAGACGTGATGGTGGTATACACATTTTCCGCAAATAATATTGCATGTCGTGTCTCGAAGGGTACGTAAAGCCGTCGGTCCCGGTTGTCATACCATGTCGTATACATGTATTAACCTACACATAGCAGAAGAATATTGTACACCCATTAATCAGTCGAAACGAAGGTTAAGTCAAATAAAAGACACGATATGTTCAGTAACATGCTGTAAACGACAAGAAGTGCAACAATTGCATCTAGAGCTAAATTAAGAAAATTTACGACAAATCTGGCTATGGAAAATAGTAGCCATGTCTCAGCTTGTTTCACATAATATGTGTAACTCATGTAAAATTGTATTCCAGTCATTTGGGCTATGACTTTGTATACGGATAATAACTATAAATGTATTGATATTGACTTTACACAAAACATTATGATTTCGTTAAAACTGTTCGTAAAGAAGGATATACATCAATAATTAAGTATTATTAATACTTCCTTCTACAAATATACCCAGAAGAAGGTCTGATTCACGTGCTACGATGCATGCCATATAAGGGATTTATCCAAGTGCGATAGCAATTTGATCCACCCATTTTCACGAACATATCTTTCGATTACGAAAAGCGTGTAAGGGTTACTGAGTTACCATAAAAAACTACTAAATATAACCGTCATAAAAGGCAGAAATTGAGAATTTGAAATGTAGCAGGGTGTTATTTATAATTTCAAATACACTAAATATTATCCTATTTGCAACTAAATTTTTAAATTGCGTATTCTAGCCGCTGTGGCTGTGCTAAATAAGCACAAGATCAATTTTACGGCACGAATGAATAAGGAAAGTGTTCCTTAAATGAACAGGTTTGTAAAAGACTGATTAAGAACAGGAAATTAAATCCAAAATCTGACAAAATACGGTTGTTGAAAATCCTACGCCTTTATAGAAATGTTTCTGAACTTGCTAGATAAAATGGCGTATATATTTCTAAACAAGATTCCTGATACTTCCAAACTGTTTATTGCTATGTTGTGAATAAAACCGTCAAATTATGCTTATATACACATTATTAAGTTTCGTTAAAAATTTAATATTTAATTACATTACATACAGGACGATTTCAGGTAATAGATTTAGGGCGCACCATTTTAAAACTAGTTCAATACACTTTCAGGAAATGTGCAATACTCGAAAGAAATAATTAAGTTCATAATCTGTAATAGAATTTAAAAAGCCTTTCTTTCTGAAACATGATTCAATCTTGTGTTCATATTTATAGAAATTATGAGAAAAGTATATGCATTTTTACATCGTATGTATACAGGGTGTTCCACCTTGATTGCATAATACTTCACCAGGTTATCATTTTGTCAAAAACAAGCAAAAAACAGCATAACAACCATATAATCGCCAATGCATAGTTTCAGAGATAAACACTTAACTAAAAAAGTTCACAAGTAATAAATCATTAACTAAAATAAACCATTACAAAAGTTGTTCAATGTGGCTACCATTTGCTTCAGCAGAACTTGTCTCGCGTGGTTAAAGCTTTCTTAATTATATTTCCTAAATTATCTAGGTCTTGAATAGATCGGTAAACTAATTGTTTCAGATAACCATGCAAAAATCAATAGGCTTTAGATCTGGTAGACGAGGCGGCCATGGCACAGAACTTCCTCGCCCAAGTACGCTTAAGTAGTTTCTTACTTCTACAAAATAATGTGGGGTAGTCCATCATGCATAAAATAAACATTTACAAGAGTTTCTAACGGCATGTCATCAAATACAGCTTCGAATTCGTGTCGTAGGAACTAAAGATATGCAACTCCTGTTATCCTATTTGGAAGAAAAATTGATCCCAGTAGTTGATCTCCTATAACTCCCAAACATGATGACATGTCTCAACTATTCTTTCCTTAAATGTGTGCGCATTGTGGTGATTCAAAATTCTGTTTCGCGTAAAAATGGCTTCGTCGGTAAATAAAGAATTCGCCGAGAAAGAAACGTTTATTAGTACTTTAAGTATAACCCAACGACAAGAAGTTCTGTTTTCATTATCTCCTTCGATTAAGGCTTACCCGTATGAGAGTGAAAGGGTTGTAGAGACTGCTCCTTAAGAATTCGCCAAACAACGCTTTCGCTCGTATTATTATGGTGGTAATTCTTCTTGTATTGGTTGTTGTTCTTCAACTCCTGCAAAAATTACCTCCTCCAATTGCATATGCTTAACATTTGCTGTTTTGTTGATTTTTTTCACTTTCCCGCTTTCTGTCTTCCGAAAACTTTGGAATACTCTTGCAAACTTTTGGTGGTACGGCTATATAAATGTGATGCTAACAACGAAATTCCATCGGCTAAACCATAAACAAAAACCATATCTACCAACTCTTCCACAGGATATGTAATCGCGGCCATGACAACAAATAAGAAAAATGTCTCATCAAGATACGTCAAACAACAAGGACATTTTATCAAAAATGTAGTAACCTTCAGATCATGTAATTTCCTGAAATCGGGAGATAACCTGTGGTAAAAAAACAGTGTTCATATATAAAGGAACGAAACGTAAATCATACAATAAACTAATGTAGATTCAATTTTATAACAGTTAATTGTAGGTAACAGCAGTAACTCACTCGTACATCTACTACAAAGCTTTTATGTGTGTGTCTAATCATTTTGTTTTCACAAACGACACTAAAGTGCTCTGATTGCAGGTAGATATAGGAGTAAAATAAAACAAAACAAATGTGCCCGCAGCTGTGTATTCCACACTTTTGACTATAAAGGCTATGCATGATTTTGAGTTTCAAAGGGAAGATGGTTGTTAAATGATGTTACATTAAATTACATTTACTTCATCGCCCTAAAAACGCTTTTCCTTTTAAAAGTTACAAACAGTTTATCAACTCACATGTGTTTTAAACTGAATATCGTGTACACAGCAAACAATAAAAGGTAAATTCCACATAATCGCTGTTATCAAAGTCGTTGAAATTTAATACAAAATGTTTCAATGATGAGAAATTCAACTACCTACATACAAATATTTAATATTACCTGTTATCGTACAAAGTAAACGTTAACTGAGCTATTTTTTAGAGAATGTTTTATGAACCTGGAATTTTCGTAGTCGAAATTTTAAGAGAACTACGTTGTGTGTACCTCCAGGAATTCGAAATAGTTGTTTTAGATAATATGAATATTTGTGCGTACAGCGTAGCTAGCGAACTAATAGACCGTTTCCATCTGAGACTATGAATTAATTGTTAAGATTCGCAGGCATTTTAAACCACAAGGTCATTTTCATCGGTACACAAATGTTTGGCGTTAGTGGATCGTCCAAAACACAACCGAACATAGGGAAATACAATAGTAGAACTGAGTTTCCGTCCGGGGTGTTTCAACGACATCTTTTCTTCAGTGTCATCATCATCATTCATCATCATCTGACATGGAGCTGACTAGAGGGTCACTCCTGGATTACGCCAGGCCCACCCCATGCCAGTAGGTGGGAAGGAATTTATGGGATAGGGTGGGGTGTTGCACCGCGTTAGCATGCCTGCAATGTATACCGCAAGGCACCGCTGCTGCAACACCGGGTAGTTAGTAAGCTACGCATCAATGGGATTTTTGAGTACGTAACCGGGACCGTTATGCGATTATGCATTTGACCCTAATAAATTTTCGTATCAAAGTTTCACATTGTTCGTATCTCTTATCTATCTATTGTTCTAAGGTAACAGATTCCACCTATCTTAGTTTCCTAATAACTAATACTTAATATTAACCCCAAATCGTACTATTTCCACTTAATTTTAATGTCGACTTTCTTCTTCCTTCTCTTCCATCCTTCCCCTCTGCAGTTGTCGGCTAGGAGTCCGTCGTTTTCTTTCCCACTGGTACTTGTTTCGTTCCTTCTTCTTTGCTTTCCCCTTCCTCGCCCTCTTGCTGCTTCTTCTTCTTCGTTATCCTGTTCTTCTGCATTCGATTCTTGATGGGATTCTTCAATCAGTGCATATACTCTTCTTACCCTTCTTCGGATATCCCCTTTTCTTCGTGCCCAGTTTTGGATGTCCCTCTCCAATGATGTATTCCACGTGTAACATGGTCTTCCGATCTTCTCTTCTTCGACTGTTTGCATGGCATAAGCTTGCTGTAGAGGATGGTTAACAGGTCTTCTTAGAATATGTGCCCAGTATTTAATTCTTGATGTAGTAAGCCGTTTAGTTATTGTTTTCCCTTCTAGAATTCCTTGTGCCGTTGAAGTGTTTTCTTCCTCCGTGGTTAGTTGAAATAGTTTAAGTATTTTCTTTTCCATACTTCTCAGTGACATTCTGTTGGCTTTCGTGATTGTGGTGGTTTTCAATCCGTATAAAGCAGTTGTGGTTATGATGGAATTGTATATTTTCTTCTTTATTCCGTTTGATAGTTTATGTTGTTGTAGGAGGGGAAGAATCATATGTGTGGCTTGGTGTGCTTTGGTTATACTTTGGTATACTGTCTCCGGTCTTGTTAATGAATCTGGGAGATAAACGCCTAGGTACTTGAGTTTGCGAGTTTGTTTTAGTTCCCGGCTCCCTATTTTCAGTATGTTATCGGCTGTTCCTCTAATTCTTTCTTTGTCTGGGGCTCTTACCATCAATTCGCATTTGCTGATGTTTATTTCTAATCCTGCCTCGGTTAAGTTTGCTACCAGCATGTCCAAAAGCCTACCCGCGTCTTCCTCCTCTTGCGCTATAATTAGTAGGTCATCCGCATAGGCAAGAATCTTAGGCAGCTTAAGATTATCTTCAATTGGTGATGGTGTCGACAGTTGTGAAGCTGTTTTCTCTAGGACCTTGTGCAAAGTCATCGTGTATAGTCTGAGCGAGAGTGGGCATCCTTGCTTAACCCCTTCCGTTCTCTTATATACTTTTGTTCTTTGCCCAAACCATTGCAGCATTTATTTTCCTGTAGACAGGCTGTAATTACCCGGTTGATGAGATAATGCAGTGTTCCTGATCCTTTCAGGGCTTTCGGCAGGGACGAGTGCTGTATGATGTCGAATGCCCTTGCTAGGTCTAGGGCTACCAGTACCGTTTTTCCTCCCCCTCTCCATCTTTCATCCAGTATGCGTTACATATATGGTCTTCCGCCGATCTGTTGCTTAGGAATGCTGCTTGGTACGACGGTATTTCTGGGGTTGTCTCATCCAGTACTCTCAACAGGTATTTTGCGTAGATGTTGTAGCCTACTCTGCAAAGACTGATTTTCCTGTAGTCTTTTCTTCAGTGTACACCAACATTTATTATTAAACTTAACAGCAGCTGTATGAGCTTCGAAGAATAAGGACGTGTTCGACCGTGCTCCAATAAAGTGCAACACTAGGGATAAGCGAGCGTTAGCGGATCATTGTCCGGCCTATTACAGGGATACAGACGCAGCAGGAACTTACATACCAGATATTAGGTGTAGAAGATTATGATATCAATGACCTCCGACGCCGCTGATGCAATAACAGACAAGAAGGAAAAAATTAAAGTTAAAATAGGAAGCCCAAATAAACCTGCAGAAGGATATAGACTACTAAACAGCTTACTAAATGAAAAAAAGCACGTTTGACACATACATAAAAATAAACAAACATACAAGTCAAGGCACGGAAACTACACCCGTCATGCGCTTCAGAAAATAGTAAAAGATTTATATCGCCAAGGATGTAAAATAAGAGAAGCTGTTACTATTCTTCAAAGAAAAGAAAAGAAACCTCTTCCGCTGTTTATGACAAGCTTCCGAAACGACGCAGATATTACAAAAATATACGAGATGAAAGGTATACTAGGCATGAGTTGAAATAGAACATCTAAGAAAATCAAAACTAGTCTTCCAATGGATGAAATGACAAACCTATGGGCGCATCCAAAGATTCTGCAACAGAGATTTAAGACGCGTGAAATGTGCTGGCAAACATACAAAAGAATACAAAATTGAAAACAGCGACTCAAATTGTGCCAACTGACAGAAGATGCGAAGTATTCAAAAGGATGCAAAAGATAAGAAACGAAGCAACCAAAAGTAACCAAAACAACGCAAAAGAAAGGAAGACAGAAAATAGAACACTATAGATGGGACCCAAACGCATTTCCAGCACTACCAAATACAAAAAAAAATAGTAAATTTCGCAGAAAACAGAAGTTTCGACAAACCTGTTACTACAAAGCCTAATGTCAAAACATGAACAACATGAAAAAAAGTTCGAGCTGCAAGAAACAATGCAAAAATCAATCTCTGAGAGATTAATAAAATTTGAAGAAAATAATACGTAAAGCTACTGCTAAAGAAACAATAATGGACTTTGGGGCTACGCCAGTAAAACAACCATCAAACAAATTCAAAATTTCCAGATCAAGTGCTGAGGAGTATCGTAGATGCGACCTAGTATGCTAAAAACAGTGATATCCACAGGGATCTAAGGATAAAAGCCGTGACAGAAAAAATAAAAACCCCTGCCAAGAAGCACGAGACCAGGCAGGCTTCATGACCACGTAAAGATCTAGGAAGAAGGCTCAAGAGGACAAAACGATTTGAGCCAGTGTAAAGAGATGCGAAAGAATAGAAAAATGAGCAGAGAAAAAACAGGTGGGTGAATTCTTAACATAACCATTTAGTTAAGTTAGATAAAAATTGCGGGATCCTCTTTTAGTCTAGCAGGAATGTAACTTCACAAAAAAAACTGGGCCATGAATTTATCTACTGTAATAAAAGATCTTAAATACAGAATTCTAGTCTGAATCGTAATACTCTTTTTAAACGATATAACTACACTTTGTCCAAGACTCCAATGACCGAGCGGCTACACTACCCGGTTGACACGCAAATGAAGATCAGTTCGAATCCTCAGCACAGGAACATTACTTAATATTATCTAACTTAATTTTTCACATAAGGTATTTTTAATTAATACACAGTTAACCATTTGCGAATAACTAACTTGTTACTTTTTTAGATCCTACTGCAATTAAACTTGAGTACATTTGGTGAAACGATTATTATTTATTTATACGCATATAAGATAATAAAATTATACAATGAAATAACTCTAAATCCGGTTTTAAACAATC
Organism: Limonius californicus; assembly: GCA_014611495.1. Lineage (NCBI taxonomy): Eukaryota > Metazoa > Arthropoda > Insecta > Coleoptera > Elateridae > Limonius > Limonius californicus. Next base: position 32,404 of record JABXWE010004133.1, read on the forward strand.
GCAAAATGGGATTTGACAGCGGATGACGAGATTAATGCACGAAAACTGTATTTAGAATCTACATTATTTTCAATATCAGAAAAAAACCTACAACCCAAACTCTATGGCGTACTAAGCGGGTAACAGTACCCGCTCGAAGGCGAAGACTAAAATACCCTATTTTATTTAAATAAAACCAGCTTCTGCCATAATAACTGCAATCGTTATCTGTTGATGTAAGCTATAGTTTAAATACATGTAAAATATCATATTTAACAACAGCTTGAAAAATAATATCGGCTAAACTCTGTTTTTTCGTGGTATTTCCCTATGTTTGAAATGCCCGTGGACAGTCCGTATAGAGGGTGTTTCACAACTAATGTAAAATACTTTGCCGTATACTTGGTGAGGTCATTTTGAGCAAAATAGATCTAATGAACATAGGCCTGCTCTAATTACTTACGAAACTATATGAAAGCAAAGTATATTAATTCACAACCTTCACACCAAGTGACCTTCAAGAAAATATTTCCAACAATCAGTTACTTAAACAGAATTTTTAAACAATCGTAAATGCAGAACAATATGCAGGATTTTTAGATATTGGCTCCACGAGATATTTGAAGATACCCCACTTCACATTCAACAAGGAATATAATGGTCCTTTACTCGATTATGGAAGGAGAATGAGTGCATGACTAAATCGTCATTTTTCTGATAGGTGGATAGATTGAATATTGATGTTCCCTCATATAACGGCTAAAATCTCCAGGTTTATATCCTCTGGATTTTTATCTGTGATGGCATTTGAAGCAGCTGGTGTAACAATGTAGTTGTAAGTGTATGATTCGCTGGTTCCTGGGTGTTTGGCATGTATTAAAGCTCAAGAAGCACGTTTTGACCATTTACTACAAGAAATATATATTTTTTATTATTGTTTAAGTATCTTGTTTTTTACTGTTACAGCCGATTCAGTATTAAAGTTTTAGATTTATCATGCTATTAAAATGAAGATCCTCTAAAGTTACGTAATTACTTAAAAAGGGATCTATGTTTATTATACGTTTTTTATTTAAAATGACCTCAGCAATCAAACGATAAAGCCTATTACACTAGTTTTGAAACACTCTGTATAATGCACACGAAAATAAACTGAGATTGGAAAAGGAATAATTTTTAATACCACATTAGGTATGGTATTTAGATTAAATGAAATCATAAACTGATTTTTGTTCGTTATCACAAGCAATATATGTCGGTGGTAGGATTAACGACTGAGATAAGCTATGGGTACAGATAATATTAGCAACATATCCGAATCCTATTCAGGAACATGGTGTAGAAACCCTTCCTGCATGTTTCTTCGTCAGAACAAAATGTTGGGCTCTTAAAAGTAAACATTTGTATTTACGTCATTGTTCAGCCGTCATTTCATGTTCAAAGCACCCTCTTTGTTTTTTCATTTCTTAAAATACACTTTTTATTGACAAGTTGACATTGCTATAAAAATCTTTCTTGGTCTTCTAAAAACATTTTAGGCATATCTCTGGAAAACAATTATTTTAATGGGTAGCATACTCATTCAATAGCGAACAAGTATAACTATTGGCATATTTAAAAAACAGAATGTCAATAAATCACATTTCAAACTAATGTACCACGTTGCAATATGCAAAGAACTACCAGGTTTTAGTCCCAATAGATCCGTGTTAGATGCAATGATTATACTACGTCAGCTCTTGGAACAATTAATAACTTTCAACTAACCAGCGTTCCTTTGTTTTATATACTTAAACCCAAGAATTTAACAGAACTCGACTCACCGATGTCATTATAATCTGAGACGAACGTAATACCCGCAGAAAAATTAGAAAACTACTATGCAAACTCAACGCCAACAGTAAAACACGCATACAAGTAAATAACGTACTAGAAAAATAAGTGTTTATTTCAACAGGAATATAATAAAGAGACAATTTAAACTCCACACTTTTTAATATCTACCTATCAACCAGATCATACAGAATGTAAATGATATGAGAGGAGGGTATAAAATGGGGAACAGTCGGATTCAGATATTGTGTACACCGATGATGATGATGAGGACGACCTGCAACGACTGCTTTATTAATTTCAAACAACTGCACACCAGTCCAACATGTTAATATTAGCCGAAGAAAACACACTCTATGGTAATTTCAAGGTATCCTGTTTCCATCAACTAACAGAAACCTTAAGATCAAAGTCAGGAAGCAAAAATAAAGCCGCAGCTAATAGTGGCTCCCGTGACATAATATTGCGAAGACAACACATGTATAAGATCAATTCTGACATATCGAGCTAAAACAAGTTAGGAAATATCAAAGAATAAATAAATAATCGGAACAAAGGAAATGAAAACATTCGAAACTAAATCAGAACAAACCATCCACGACAAAATAAAAATGAACTAATAATATGCGAAATGCAAATTACAGAACGTGGTGACTTGGACGAGAATTCAAAGAAGAAACAAGAGACCATGGCTAAGGAATAAGAGAAGATAGATTAGCAAACTGGACAGAGTCAGAGGAACCCAATTCGAAACGAACCACCTAAATTATGGAAGGGAAGCCGACCCTTACATCCCAAAACTTATAATCAGACATCCTACTACACTGGGTAAAACTAGGCAAACATGAATAATAATCATAATAATGATAATAATTACAAACGGACCATACCTAGGTAACACCCCGCAAATGCCATACAGCCAAATATCAATAAACACCATAAAATTTATGAAAAACCCAACACTAACATACGAAGTCTTAACACAGGGTGAAACATATATGAAATCAAATGATGCAGTCACAAATTAATCCTTAGAAATGCAAGCCCTTTACATATCTCGCAACAATGTTTAAAATGCTAATTTCATATGTAGCTATTAAAATATATGTACACTTGCAACAAAATTCCATTCTAACGGAAGAGCAGAAAGGATGCCGAAAACATTCTCACGGATGCAAAGAACAACTGATTATCAACTCAGTTGTATTAGAACAAGCACGACATATGCACGAATTATTTATATTGCATATATAAACTATAAAAGAGCATATGATTCAGTACCCCATACATAGCTCCGCGGTACCCTTGAACTATATAAAATACATCCAGTATTAGAGAATTTCTCTCTTTAATATAAAACACGTTAATAAAGTGGAATACAAAAATCGAATGGATATGTACGATATAAAACACTATGCATCTACGCAAAAGAATCTAAAACAACTGCTTCAAATTACTGCGAAATCCTCAAGAGATATAAAAACTTCATTTGGAATAGATAAGTGTAAAACACAACACGTTACGGGAGAAATACGAGAGCTAGTGAATTTCGAGCTTAAAAATGACGAAGTTATAGAGACCCGGAGCAAGGACGAAATTTACAACTACCTAAGATTTGTGCAGGCGCGTAACATAAAACATACAACAATCAAAGTCTTTATTACAAAACAATACACGCAACGAGTGGAAACAAACTTAAAAACACAATTAATAGGTCGGAATATAATTAAAGCTATTAACACCTACGCCATTCCACTGGTAACATATTCGTTTGGTATCTTGCACTGGACACAAACAGAACTCCAGCACCTTCAAACCAAAACACGGGTACAATTAACGAAATACCGTCCTAAATCAACAATAGAACGATTAACAGTACCAAGAACGTAAGGAGGAAGAAAACTGATAGATATAATTTATCTACACAATAAACAGATACATAACTACATCAATATGTCCATACTAAAGTAAATATATCACCATTGAATAGCGCAGTTTCAAGAGCTGACTGCATACATTCACCACTCAACCTCGGTGAACAACAGTTATGAAAACACATATAAAATTACAGATATCTTTAGAATTGGGCACAAAAGGCTACGCACCGAAGATACCCGCACGAAATCAGTCAACCCCATGTCCATAAAGAAGCATCGCACGTATTGCTGAGCAAGTCGGATATATTCCCAAAAGCGGAAGGATTTATGTGCGCTATTATAGACCAGGTAATTAATACAAAATACTACAGAAATATACTTCAACACAATACACTCGCAAATGATATCTGTAAAGGTGTAGTAATAAACCAGAAACTATACAACATATAACCGGAGCATGCGAACATCTAACGCAAAATGATTATAAGCGCGGGCACTACCAAGTTGCGAAAATAATACGCCAGAACATAGCAAACACCCATAAATTGCTGATATATCACATATCACATTCATTGACGAAATAAAGAAAGTGGTTTATCTAATAGATGTAGCGATACCAAACACACATAACATGCAATATATACATGTGCAAGAACTTACCAAATATACAGAGCCAGGTATCGAAATTAAATAGCAATGGAATATGGATAACGCAATAACGGTGCCAATCGTGCTCTCAACAACAGGAGTCATAACTAAAATTCTACACAAAAGTATTAAAGTATTGGAGCTTCTATCATTGCTGTATATACAATTACAAAAGGTCGCAATATTAAATACCTGCCGTATTGTAAGTAGAGTTCTTGAATATCGTAGTATAACTGTAAGAATACAATCGTCGACCACAAAATTCCTTGATGTAACATCCGTACCACGTGGCAACCGGATTGATCCCGTGCAAATAAAAAATTATAATAATAGTAATTAGAAAAGAAGAAAAAAAGAAAGAAATCAATTGCCGACTGTAAACCTACAACCATGTGACTATTGTGATCTAATAGAACATTCGAAAATTAATGTAAATACTGTATTTTGCAAGGTAGCTGTCCAAATTTCAATTCCCGTTCCAATGAAAGATTTTAATGCAATTAAGGCTAAATAACATTTTCAGAAAATAGAAAACACACTTTTCGTTTGACTTTGAAATACCGGAAAGCGGGGATGTCTTCTTCTTTTTCTTTTGTGTATAGGCCAATGGCCTGTTAATTACCTACAATGAAGTAGGTTCTGTGCGCCCTCTTTGCACGTACGCCGGGTACTAGGTAAGTCTAACCCGTTGAATAGAGAATAGCAGATTCAGTCCATGATTTACAATTGTCATGATATTCGTATGTCAACCGGAACTGGCGGCTGTATGTTGGACCACCTATCCAAGTACTGACCAGCAGGGATAGTTCTGCACTACGAATACCGTTTTACCGGCGCCCGTAATGCTCCGCTATGCGACCGACAACGGGGATGTCTAAGAAGTTAAAAATCTCATCATCATCATCATCTGACATGGAGCCGACTCGAGAGTCAATCCTGGATTACGCCAGGCCCACCCCATGCCAGTAGGTGGGTAGGGATTTAATGGATAGGGTGGCATCGGGTGGGGTATTGCACAACGTTAGCATGTCTGCAATGCATACCGCAAGACACCGCTGCTGCAACACCAGGTAGTTAGTAAGCTACGCATCAATGGGGTTTTGAGTACGCAACCGAGACCGCTATACGATTATGCATTTTAACCTAATAACTTTGGTATCAAAGTTTCACGGTGTTCTTATTTCACTTCTATCTATTGTTCTAAGGTTACAGATTGCACCCATCTTAGTTTCCTAATAGCTATTAAACTACTTAGTATTTACTCCCAAGCTTTTTCAACTGTCCACTATGCGATTATGCCTTTGCACCTAATAGCTGAGGTGTCAAGTTTTACATTGTTCCTTTTTCTTATCTATCTATTGCCATAAGGTAACAGACTCCCCTATCTTAGTTTCCTAATGACTAATTAACCACTTAATATTTACCACACTAATTACAACTATTTTACCACTCAGTTGGAGGTTCGAATCTGGATTGTACTTCCTTCTTTTCCCTAACCTTCCCCTCTGCAGTTGACCGCTAGATATCCATCGGTTGCTTTCCCACTGGTGCATGTTTCGTTTCTTCTCCTTTGTTTTCCCCTTCCTCACTCTCGTTCTTCTTCTTGTTCTCCGTTAGCCTATTCTTCTTCTACCGATTCTTGATCGGATTCTTCCGTTAATGCGTAGATTCTTCTTGCCTCTCTTCGTATATCCTCTTTTCTTCGTGCCCATTCCTCCCATGTCTGTTTGAGTATACCGGTGTTTTGGATGTCCCTCTCCAGTGATGTATTCCACGTGTACCATGGTCTTCCGATCTTCTTTTCTTCTGTTTGAATGGCATACGCTTGCAGGTCTTCTTAGGATATGTGCCCAATATTTGATTCTTGATGTGGTGACCCGTTTCGTTATTGTTTTCCCTTCTAGAATTTCTTGTGCCGTCGAAATGTTTTCTTCCCCTGTGGTTAGTTAAAATAGTTTTAGTATTTTCTTTTCCATCCTTCGGAGTGCCATTCTGTTGGCTTTCGTGATTGCGTTCGTTTTCAGTCCGTATAGAGCAGTTGTGGCTATAATGGAGTTGTATATTATCTTCTATATTCCGTTTGGTAGTTTGTGTTGTTGGAGGAGAGGAAGAATCACGTGTGTGGCTTGATGTGCTTTGGTTATTCTCTGGTTTACTGTCTCCATGTCTAAGAAGTTAAAAATCTGATTTAAAAATTATCTTGACTTTAGGTTACACTAAATGCAAATTTAAGAATCAATCTTTCAAACTGCGTTTTGATGTTATTTTATCTTATTTCCTGTGATTAACTTTAAATGCCATAATGACTATGTATATATTTAATATAAATAGAGCTGTTAAATCCTTAAGAAAAGCTTAATTATTAGTTAGTATACACTGGGATAAATGCAGAGTTTTAACTGTAATTTAGCGTTAGTGATTGTACTGATGTTATTTAAGGTACTTTGTCATAATAATTACACACTAAAATAAATTATATACAAGTGTGAAGGTAGTAATATACGAATAATTATCCTGGAATCTCAATTATGCACTCCCAATTTGGTATTATGCGGCAATTTTCACCTTATCCATAAAACCAGCATAGATCCTTGTTCAAAATTATAACTTACATAAAAAAAATAATATATTACCTACATAAAACAGTCAAGGAAAGTGTTAATGAGTATATTTAAATTTGGGAAGTTTCAAACTTTAGCACTATCTATTACACAGCTCTTTTGCTAATCCTTCCCTCAGGTTGACACCGCGTGCAACACGCAACAAGCAATATTCAACATGCAACATATTACAGCTTCACGTTTACCTTTCTATAAGCTGAGATTAAATGTGGGTGATTTACACCGTACTTGTTAGACACAAACCTTCGAGAGCTCGCATGCTATCAGTACGGTTGCAGACATTAAATACTACAGATTTAGTTCTACCAGAAAATGTTCGGTTTTAGTAAATGTATGAAGGTGGATAGCGGCAATCTTATAGCAAATAAACAACAGAAGTGTAGCTTTATTACAATAACGGTTGCTCGTACATATTTTGTGAGAGTTTGAGGCAAGAAGTATATGTAGAACATTGTAGAATTTAATGCAGAGAAACACGAATTTCGCAACAGAGTTTTTAATGAACTCACATGCAGGCTTCCAGAATAATGGAAATCGTTCTACAGCGACTAATCTTGTTTGTCCGGTTTTGTTCACATTACATGTTTAACTTGGTTTAATTATTATAAACGCATTTGGGACAAAATAAAACAATAATTTGTGTGTAAATAAACTGTAATACGCTGTATTCTAAATTTGTTATTTGCTTCGGTTTAACATAGCCTTGAGTATTTATTACCATACTAGGTAAACACCTCCCAGAAAAAAAGTATACAGCAAACGAGATTTTAGATTTTTATTTTTAGTGCTCACATTTTAAACAGTAAATAAATTTCACAGCTTTAACATGCCGTTTATCATGCCATTATTTATTTATCGAACAATTTCATTGCAATTTTGATAACATATTTCATTTTTATCGCTTTAACTGCAATCCCAGTTTGTAAATAAAGCTTTATTTACCACCTTTTCACGCAAATAATTGAATAAAGCTAGTGTCTAAACCAAAGTTTACTGATATTCTGTAATATTAATTTATTGTATCCTATGAAACTAAAATTCCTATGAATTTGACAAGTCTGTTTCAAACAACATTTTATCTACAATTAATTTAAAATATGTTAACATAAACGACTTCGACACCAATTCGCTGATTAATAATTATTGAATATGTAAAATATAATATGAGTACAAAAAATCTTTGTCGGGATAAATCGATTGTTATGTCATGTTTCTGCTATCTCTTGTGTGTTTTTTGTGGCTAGGGTTTTTTTAAATATATTTCCGAATAGAATACAACAAAGTATGTTTTAAACCAGTACGTAATATTTAGGGGAGTACTGTATACTGAACAAAGATGGATTAACATAAATTGTTTGAATGGAATATCAAAAATCAAATATTATATAATTCCACACTTTTTAAGGGTTAAATTATGTAAATCCAACCTTAACTTAATTTTCTTGAAAGAGCTCTTGTTTGTTTGTTTTGATTGGGTGAAATCTAGGACACGGTTTCCAAGCATCTTCATGCACTGACTCTGGCAAATCTTCGCTGCTAGTACACCCAACTACGCATTTTGCCTATCTGTAGTAATTACAATCCTAGCAGTGATGTTTACCATGTCACATAACGCAGTGGCGCGGTGCCTACGGTTTTGCTTTCTATCCAACAGAATGACCACTGTCAGGTTTTTTCCCCACCAGTAAAATATCACCGACCTGGGCCAAGTTTGAATCCACCTCCGTTAGGTCTATAGACAAGTGCACTACACAATTATTATTATTATTATGAAGCTTTCACAGGCCTTAGAGTCCCATCGCTTTTGGTGTGAGACAAGGCTAAGTTAGTTTCTGCAACGCACAACAGGGCCCGACTCTGCGGGGTACGCGCTACACAATAGAATTCGTTAAATGAAGTTTAGATAATTTACTCATGTTTGATATTGTTTATTGCATAATCATCAACAAGAAATGTCCCGCAAACACAAATCAACCTAATCAGTAAAATATATAGCAATACCACAACATATGTCAAAACTAACATTATTAAAACAGATGAGATACCAGTGAACATCGGAATACGCCAAGATGGCTCACTTAGCCCTATGCTATTCTTACAAATAATGCTACATCAGTTCGTAAAAACATCAAAGCCGCTAAACAAGAAAGTGTTCGAGAAAACAAAATGTTTAAAGATCTCTCGAGAACCACTAAGATGTAAACTATAGATAGAAGGAACTGTAGTGCAACAAACAATGGAATTTAAATATTTCGGAATCACCATATCTAGTGCGCGAGATATATATAAACAGGTACATCAAACAAGTGAAGGGGTTGTAGCCTCCGGATGCTTAGAGGTTGTAACATGGAAGAACAAATACATATCCACAGAAAATAAAACCAAGATTTATAATAACGTCGTAAGACTACTACTTACTTATGCAGCAGAAACGCGAGTTGACACAAGTAGAACAAAACAAAGACTAGACTAGAAACAACAGAGACGAGAACGTTAAGGACAATAGCCGGGAAAACCTTAAGAGACAGAGTGCCAAGTAAAGAAATACACGAACAGTGCAATATACAAAATTTATAAAAAACCAGAAGGAAAGGGTGGAATATACATGTCGATAGTATGTAGACTAACCCTTTATCTGGAACAGTTCGAAATAACACGCCACAAGGAAAGAGAAGGATTGGATGCCCCTTCAAAGTGATGGAAGCGGAGCTGTATATCAAAATTAACCGAGACACCCTGAATCATTCGCATGGGGTTGTTAAAGAAAAACAGGCATAGCCTAAATAAGGCACGAAGAAGAAGAACAAGTACATTCATAAGTATTTAACACACCAAATGACATCACACAACGTCCTTAATTAAAGAAATCAGTGGGCAGTTGGTTGTCAATACGATTCAAATTCAATACAGATTTGCGAAATGAAGTTCCATTATCAGTATTAACTCTGTTGAGGTTGTAATTTATGAACTTTCATAGACCAATTTTACCACTGAGAGCCTGAAACGAGTTTGGTAAAACAAGACGAAATAGAAAACGAATAAAGGCATAAGACAATGGTGTGGAATATTAAATATAGTTAAATATTTTATTAGAAAAGAGGGAATAACACAATCACGTTTCAACGGGTCAAAATGGTGATAAAAATTAATAATCGGTGTTAATTTCCAATTACACGAGGGTTCAACCTTTTGAGATAAAACTGGCGTCAACATACATCTGTCCGCAGTCGAGACCCGAAAATCTTCCAGAAACATGCGGCCCCTCCAAACAAGAGTGGGGTTGCGCGTATGTCGGAAACTTGAAATGGCCGGTATAAAACCACAGAAGCGGTCATTTCAAACACACTTTATTTCCTGGCTTTTGATTTAATCCAAAGTCAGAAACATTCCTCGACCTTCTTTTAAGAGTATTCTTAGAAGATCCTAGTGCTGAAAATCCGATCCTGAAATTAACCGTTGTAGGAAAATCCGTTTACTAATTCCGTATACTTACCCGAAAGTGATTTAATAACTTTCCAGCGTTTTTCGCCGTTGTTGTATTGACAAATTTAATAATTTTCGTTTCCAGTTACAGATCCCGAAGCTGAGTGATCCAGAGAGCTTCGCCAGTCGACAGCCGTCGTGGTAATTTGTCAATTTATACCGCCGTTCGAAGTCGTTTGATTTCTAGCACGTTTGAAAAGCAAAGTTATTAAATATAAATATTTAACCTGCTTTGCTCGTTCATTTGAGTCCCCAGTAGTCCGTTTTCGCTTTCACAGACATTTTTATCGTTGGTGTGCCGGTGTTTGAATCGGTTACCATCGCTATAAGTTTCTGTTTGAGGTTATTACTGCTTATCGAGTCGGTGTCTGAATCGACGAAGTAAATAAGCTTTAATAATTTCTGCTGTTTGCTAGTTGAACACCCTGTACAAGGTTTGTCGTAATGCGTGGAGGAATTACACGAAACGTCAAATTCTTGTAGATCCAGTTTGCATATTTGAATTACTTTGGAGTATATTTCAAACAGTTCGAAGCTTTCTACAAATTCAGTCACGAAGTATTGTCGTGCCGATTTGTAGGGTGAAATTAGTTACAATCTAGTTGCTTTGAACTGGAGAAGTTTCAGTCGAGTAATTAGATTGCCTGTTCCGTGTGCCCGTTATATTCACTGTAAAATTGAATTTTTACGTGTTTATACCCTTGTCACAATCACAGATTAAGAATTCTGTCCGGTCAGATTTTACCCAGCAAAGCTAGATTGAATTTTCTATAAAACAACTGCACTTTAAAATCGCCCAGTTTGAGTTTTTGAAATTCCAGGAAACCGGATTAAAACAAAATGTCCTGTTTGAATGATTGGTACCGTAAAATATGAAACTGAATACATACAGATTGTGAATACTGGGGCTGTTAACTGTCGTTGAAACACAGGTGTACCTACGCACAAGGATTTGTCATAGTTTTTTACTCAGATTTCACTCTGCTTAAAACAAGCAAATTTTCTCACATTGCACGTGTAAATTATAACCTGAAAAGTTTCCACAACACTTTTCTGAATCACAAACTCCGTTTATCCGATTGCAAGGAAATTTCCTTCTTTGGGGAAACTAAGCATAACTAATCCGTTTGTTTATGTTAAAAATTAAGATCGATAGAACTGGCGGGCATTTTGGGGAAACCGCAAGGCTGTCACACCTACAACACGAACGAGTCGGCCCGCTCACCGGGGAAGACATCGGCCAACCAAAAACCAGTGGCGTATCAAGGATTTATTATTATTTTTACATTAATAAAAATTAGAGACATATTTACTTTACATATATTTTGTACATACATTTAAGTAGCATTTAATAAATTTATCTTTGCAAGCACTTGTAACTGAATTCTGGGCAACTCAAGAGCATAACCAGGGTACAAATTTTGGAGCGTTCTCGTCCCCTAATAAGCAACCGGGGCGAAACGTTACAACGTCAGCTTAGTTGAAAACAGCAGACTGATTAAAATAACGATACATAAAACCAGAGGGGAAAGGAAACACCTGCAGACCACTGAAAGATTAGGGCAGCATTGGATATTACCTACTATCGAGTCACCTTAACAGATGAAGAAGAGCAGACTGCTAGCCTACATAAAAGACAAAGAAGAAGAATAAGAACGACTTTCCTAATACGCGTAACTGTGAGCTAGTTAAAAAAGTTTATAATATTAATGAAGCTTCTACCTAACAGAATTCCAATACAAATTTATGAAATATCTGAAGCTGTAAATGGCGATAACACTTTCAGTCGTAGTGAGTGTGCTAGTGTGTTTGAAAACGTTTCACAGATGGACGTGAGGATGTTCGATGTGACACTAGAAGTCCACCGTTCTCTCGAAATGTAGATTCAGTCACAAGACTAAAATTATGTGAGAGATTGTCAAATAACCCTCCGAATTATGCAGATGAGTTAAATTCAATAAGGAGACGGCTGGGCTGGTTCTACATGAATATTTGGGATACAGGAAGAACACATATGTTTTGGTATAATCACGAGACGAAACGCCAAAGCATGCAATGGATTGAAAATCATCATCAAGGCTCAAAAACTTATTTTGCAAAAACCAAAATCATAACCATGCTAATTACATTTTTCGATAAATTAGGTATGACTCTTAAGGAATTTGTATCTAATGGACAAACCATAAATAGCGTATTCTAAGTGCAATTAATAATGTGTTTATTACAGCGCATTTCTGGTGTGCGACTACAATTTAGAGGAAAGGACATTTGTCGCATTATAATGTATCTGTTCATTCTGCACTAATAGTGAATTTACTTCTCATCAAAAAACACGGCGTTGTTGAGGTCAATCACCCGGGTCTGGTACAACTGGGCGCCGCCGACTGGGCGCCGCCGACTGGGCGCCGCTGACTGGGCGCCGGCCGACTCGGCGCCAAGCCAAGCAGGCGCCAAGCCAACTGGGCGCACGCCAACTCGGCGCCAAGCCAACTCGGCGCCAGCCCAAAAATAATATTTAAATTAAAAAGGGAATAAAGCCAGACCCTAAGAAAATACAAATGTTGAAAGTTGCTGTTTTGCAAAACACTTAACTTCTTTTCACTTTATTCTATAAATCAGACTCCTTTTTCTATTATTTTGCTTAAGTGCTATATTTCTTTTTCTCTACTTCTTTTTATGTAATAATTAACACTGTGTGATTTTGACAAACTTTATTTATTAAATTAACAAATCTATATTTACGTTCTTAACTTAAAGTTAATTGTGAGAATAGTGTGGCCAACTGTACGAATAAAATTTTGTAACCTGACCTTACCTAACCTAACCTAACCTAACCTTTTTTTTTCGCACTCATTTATACTACCGTCCCCACCCCCTGAACCGCTTTCGCATTATTTCAGGGGGTGCGGGCGTCCCTTACATACTAAACATTCATGCAACATGCACCCTAAACTTAACTAAGCAAATGCAGTCGCCCCAGTCGGGATTCGATCGCCCCAACGGAGCGACCGCATTTGCTGTGACCTCGAATATAGCTTGGCGCCGAGTTGGGCTGACGCCCAGTTGGCGGCGCCCAGTTGGCTTGGCGCCCAGTTGGCTTGGCGCCAAGTTGGCAGGCGCCTAGTCGGCTGCGCCCAGTCGGCGGCGCCCAGTTGGCGGCGCCCAGTTGTCCCTTACCGCAATCACCCACCCTATTAACCTCACTTTGGACTAACAGACATTTTTCTCTTTCTTAGAATCAAAACTGTTCTCACAGGCAAATTGTTTCAGGTCTTAAAAGATAATTAAAACCAAATAACTACCAAATTGAAAGCAGTTTCTTGATAGTCTTTGCCGACTATTGTTTAATTTTGTCATAACTTAGCAGTATGGATGCATATCGTAATATCAACATAGCATGCGTCCAAAGATAATTAAATCCGATGTTCTTTGTTTATATTTAAAGTATAACAAAACTAGGATCTGAAACACGGACAAGCGGACAGTGAGAGGAGCAGTTAAAGAATGGATCATAACCAAACATTCGGAACACTAGAGCCTTTCACCTCGACAAAGACAAAGCAAATCTATGATGGGCAACCACCCCCACAAGCTTACCGAAACAGTGGCAGCACAACTTAGTAAGATTCAAATTGGAATAGCGGCAGGACTCCTAACGGGCCACTGGCACTTCAGACAACACCTCTACAACGTAGGGCTATTTAACGAAGATCTATATGCAGGCTGTGTGGCGAAGAAGAGGAAACAACATCCCACATAATATTCCAATGCGAAGTCTTAGCTTGTAGAAGATATCAAATCTTTGAGGGTACTAATCCCAACGAGATACAACCGCAATCCAGTCTGATCAACAAACTCCTAGACCTAATAAAGGAGACGGATGTACTTGACAGTGACTTATGACAGAAGGGGATGCACAATAGGGTGGAGCGAAATTTTTTTTCTCTCAAATTGATTTTCCTATATTGTTGAAAGTTGTGTAAGTAAACAAAAAGTATTTTTTTATTTTTTAAATTTTTTTCCCATTATCCCCTCCATCGCCACAGAGCCCCAGTTACTTTTTTCAATTTTATAGCATTGTGACGGTGGAAAACGTTTTCCGATTCTCTTTTTCCATAATTAAAAAATGTTTGTTTATTATGTACGCAGCCTATGAACAATCAGGCGGGTTGAATTTCTAAAAATTGTTTTTTTTGCCCCTCCACTAATCTCCTACTATGCGATCTGCGGACCCGTGCCGAGTGCCGAATGATTTGTGTCAACTTGTTCAGTACGGAGTTCATAACCATTAACCAATCACGTCAGGTGCATGCCAAAAACTATCTCAGTGCCCCATTGCTGGGAATCCAATTGATTTTTACATGTTCATTTTGCCAACGCGCGAGGATGTCATAAAGTATTTTCTGTGGATTCGTGACAATTTGGAGCAAACAAACATCAAACGAAATACTCTTGTATCCGAAACATTAGAGGCCGTTGCAAGAAAAGTGGAAGAAATCTGGAAGAATACCTCTATTCCAATATTGAGTCATCAGAGAATCGTATCACTAATCAGAGGATATCAACTGAAGCGGAAAAATCTACTAAAGCCTTATAAGCAAAGAAGTAACGTTGCTAGCTATAAATCGCAATTAGAAGTCTTCGCCGCCAGCAGCAAAACTTTATTCGATTTTTCAGCTTGTAAGTGCAAGAGTTTTAATGCATGTGTCTGTGACAAACAATACAAGGTAAGCCTCTTCCTTCAGTCTTCATTTAAAAATAAAAGATGATAATTATCAAATCAAACACTGTCATTACATCAATACTCGATACATTTCTACAACGACTTAATTAAAATGAAATTTTCAGGTTCCTAAGAAAGAGCGATTGTTTCTCGAAGATCAAAGAGGACTAAGGAAGATGATGATCGGTTCTGTTGATTACAAAGATGTCCGACAGCAGAAGATGCGGGAAGCGAGGATGGCTACAGCTGAGACAAGTACGAGAAAAATTGCTGAAAATCAAGGACCGAGTACTTCTTCCACTGCCACAAAACAGCGTTCAGTTCAAGATACTGCATCTGACAGCTCTGATGCTGCTTCTCCAATGCAAGATCCATCTCTTTCTTTGCCGGCTCCTATTCCAAGTACTTCTTGCACAAAAAATCCAAATACAAGTCAACTCCCAATGTCGGCGGAAACTCTAGACCGATACTTCGGCTGTATTGCAAGACTTTGGCATCATTAAAAACGAAAACGATGGAAATATAATTGATCGACACAAAGTAAGAAGAGCCAGGGACAAAAAGCGTTGTGAATTACAATCGGAGTCCAATCAGCTACTATTCTTGGTCTTTCCTTTGACGGACGTAAAGATAAAACTCTAACTATGAGTGAAAATCGAAGAAGAACCATAATTGAAGAACCTGGTTCTTCGCCCACATCACACCTGCTTCTGGAACAGCCTCGTCGATTTTGGAGTCCTTGCTAGAGTTTCTGCACACAGCACATGTTTCTCTGAACAGCTTGGAAGCACTGCGTTGCGATGGATCCAATACTAATACTGGAAATAAAATAGGGATCATCACTTAATTCGAAAAAGAATACGAAAGACCATTACAATGGTTAGTTTGCCAATTACACGCAAACGAACTCCCTTTGCGGCATTTGATGCAACATCTATATGGAATTACTTCCGGTCCTCGAGGCTTTTCAGGACCTATCGGGATACAGTCGCAAAGCTGTGAGAATCTTCCAGTCATCAACTTCTCGAGAATTGAGTCTGCACTTCCAGTAATTGACAGCAACATTTTGAGCACAGACCAGAAATATTTATACGCTATTTGTACACTTGTGGCAAGCGAAACTTATTCTGAAGGACTGCCCAAACGAGATCCTGGAAAGATGGTTCATTCCCGGTGGCTCACTACCGCCAACCGAATTCTCCGCTTATATGTTGCTACTGAAATCCCCTCACAGAACTTGATGACATTGGCAAGATTCGTTGCGACAGTTTATTCACCAATGTGGTTTACGATAAAAGTACAGAGTTCATGCACCAAAGGAGCAAAACATCTCTTCCAAACTATTCAACTAGCCAATTATCTACCAGACGAGCTGAAACATGTTGTTTTCCAGACGATTCAAAGGAATGGGTACTTTGGACATCCAGAGAATATCCTTCTCTCCATGCTTTGGGATGATCGCAAGCACATCAGATACCTTGCTTATCAGAGGATCATGAAAGCCAGAAACGCATCGGACGACTCAACGGTTAGAATATTCAAAATTCCAAGCTTCAATTTTGGGGCCAACGAATATTACGAACTAGTTGACTGCCAAGAAATTCTATGGACTGAACCACCAATGAGAAGTCGTTTTTCTCTGGAACAGTTGAAAAACCATATCAAAGACCCAGAATCCTCTGATCTCTCATATATCAAGGAACTACCTTGCCACACGCAGGCTGTTGAGAGAGCTGTGAAAATTGTGACTGAGGCATCCCTTGCTGTCTGTGGTAGAGAAAGAAGAGACGGAATCATCAGAAACAAGTTGGAATCCCGATCGAAGATGCCTAAATTCGAAATAAAACAGAACTACAAGTTGCATTAAATTATTATACGTTTATGTTTTTTTTTGTTGTTTGATTTAAGAATTATCATTTCATTTATATTCAGACTGTCAGTTTTCTTTGATGTGAGCATTAGCATTATCTCAAAACTGAAAATAATAAATATTTAAAAAATTGAGAATTTTGATTGCCTTGTGGCGGTGGAAGATAAAATGAAATTGAAAAAAAAGAAATTGTAGAAAGTTTCTTCTCATTATCCACATCTTTCGGTAATACAGGCGTTTTGAAAAAAAAGAAAAAAAGAAATTGTGCATAATATCGCTCCACCCTACTGCCCAGGTTCTTAATCATTGCGGTCGTTATTTCGTCGTGGCCTGCCGCTTTGTCTTTTTTGTCTTCCTCGCGGCTTCTATTACTTCTTCGATTTTTATTTCTTCTTGTTCTTGTTCTTCGGCTTCTTCATTATTATCTGCATTATTTGTTTCATTTCCCCCCTCTGTTGGCGTTTCTTGTGCTTGTTCTATCACTAGCAATTCTTCGAAATACTCCTTCCATCTCCCTACAATGTCTTCTTCGGTTCCCAATATTCTACCATCTTTATTTTTTATAAGTTTAAGTTTGTGGGGTTTTCCTTTTCTAGTCGACTTGAGTATTCTATAAAATAGTTTTTGGTTTCCAAAGTAATTCTGTCATCTTCTCACCAAATTCCTCCCATGATTTTTGTTTCGCTTGTTTCACCGTTTCTTTGACTTTGGATCTCTGTTCTTTGTATTTGTCGGATTTTTCGTCAGATCTACTACCCAAGTACTCTTTCCATGTCTGTTTCTTGACTTTCACTTCGGTTTTTATTTCATCGCACCACCAACATTTCGTTGTATTGTTAAATAGTTTATCTGCATTATTGTTTATTTTTAAGAACACAAATGTAGCACATGAATAATAAAACAATAAACAAAAAAGATCGTAAGAAGACAGGAAAGATTATTCAATCAAACACACAAACTCGACTTGACAGTAATACTGTTACAATTGCAACTAGATTCGATGGTGTTTTGTTTTTTACCATCAAACATTGCCGCTTTCCCTAATTTTCAATAATAGACGGCCATTAGCCGCCAAACACAAACATATATGCTTTATATTACAATATCCCTATACATTTTTGAGTAGTTTACATATACAGGGAATTTTTCTTTTTAGTATACATTGCCTATGTATACTTTTAAAAGAAACGCGTCAATTTCGCCTATTGTGTATGCAATCAACTATACCGACAACTAAAAATCAGAAACAAACGTCACTATAGTTGTGAATTATTTGAGTATGAAGGTTATGTTGATGCAGTGTTTATATTAAATAAGTATTTCATCCTGTATATAGGACACAGATGATGATTGATTTATTAAATATAAAAATCGACAGGATGTTTCCGTAAGGTCCGTGCACATTATATTTCTTTTGTACAAAAAACATACATCAGCGGCAAAGTGGTGTAATGGTCAGAATAGGTGCCTTCCAAGCAGTTGATCCGAGTTAAATTCCCGGCGATCGCAAACTTTTTTTAGTTATTATTATTCAACGTAGCATAAAATATTTCATTTCATTTCTTCGGTTAAAACGTGATTACTTTCAGTTTTTATTTTATGGGAATTTATTACGCATCCCTCTGATTTAAATTTTCTAACAATTGTTTGACACTAAATAAAGATTAATTT
>JABXWE010004135.1:0-13945 GCA_014611495.1 Limonius californicus
ATTAACAACACCACTCACCTCTCAGATGTTCTTCTAATTTAGGGTCAAAGTCATTGGGGCCAGATCTGGAAAATATGGGGGATGTCCCTTTCAAATCCAGTATTGTGGATAGCTACAGAAACAGAGCTCTTGTGAGCAGGAGCGTTGTCTTGATGGAATAGAACACCGCGTTTCAACTATCCACGCCTTTTTTGCTATATAGCCCAAGGAATCTTTGGTATGAGTTTTGCATAATAATCTCCCGTTCTTGTGCGACCACGTGATAATCAACAAAAAGAACTTCCTCAGAATCCCAAAATACTGTTGCCATTATCTTTACGGACAATAAAATCACACGGAACTTCCTTAGGGGCGGGGAACCACGAAGTCGCCATTCCATACTCTGCCGTTTTGACTCTGGATCAAAGCAATGAACCCAGGTTTCATCTACAGTTACAATACTTTCCAAAAATCTATCCATATCCGTGAACATTAACCTCAAATTGCTCGCAACACTGAGAAACCAGGCCAGCTTCTGATTCATCGTGCGCGGACTTCTTTCAAATCCAATTCCTCGTGCAAAATTTTCTCAACGGAAAAACCACATGTCTTAGCAATATATTTAACCGAAATTCTCCAATCATTCAGTACCATCTCATGGACCAAATCAATATTTACTCAAATGACAACAGGTTTTTGTGGTCCAGCACTTGCTGCACGTTAACGCGAGTTCCTCCCTAATTTGAAATTCCGGCATCAATTCTTAATTAATTGATATGACGGGGTAAAATCACCTAGCAATCCAGATATGCCATAAATATCCTGCTGTGATAAACCCTTCTCAAAACGGTATTTTATCACATCCTTTGTATGCAATTTTTCCATTTCAAAAAAATCACCAACACCACAGTATTACTAAATGTATTTCTTTTATAAACAATCAGATAGGCACCTGCAAGTATATTAATGAGATAATGACAATAACTGACGTTTCTAGGAAAACCATTATTTATACCTATATTAGGGACAATAGTTGATAAACCATCCTCGAAATCTACTCCTCAGTGCAAAATTATATCATCCTCGCCTTTCTAGAAAATCATACTATTTAAATTAGAATAAATAATTATACTTGAACCAGCTGTATTTACATTGTCTCATATGAGTGTTATAAATAGTTTTATGTTAGTACATTTTTGTACTTTAACATTGAAAGGAAAGTCATATTACAGTAAAAATATCATTAAAAAGTAAAAAACTTTCTGCGTTTGCGGTTTTAATATAGCATTAACACAATCATTTACCATGTCCCGTTGTATCTAAATAATGTTTGTGTAGAATTCTGATCTTCTATAATGTCTTTGGTCTGGCTTTGCCTTATTCTTAAAAAAGTTTTCTATTTCTTTTCCTTTTTCCTCTTCGTCTACCACTTTTGCCGCTTGTTAATCTTTTCGCCTCTGGTTTGGCGTTCTCTCTCTCCTTCACCAATTTTTTTGGTACACTTTTCTCACATATGTTTTGTCTTCCTCTCTTTTTTCTTCTTAATAAAGTATTCTTCTTCTTCCTTTTTTTGCTTACACCATATGTCCGTAGGACATCGGATCATCATTTCCCTTGATATCCACTTTCAACCCATTTGCTATACAACTTCCTGTCGCTCCTTAATTCTTTCGACCCTAGTTTGGCGCTTTCTCTATCCTTCACCAAAAAGTTTCTATTTTTTCCTTTTTTTTCGCTACCCCTTATGCCTGTAAGGCATTAGATTATTATTTTTCTTCCTATCCACTTTTAACCCATTTGTTATATATGTTCCTGTAGCTTGTTAATCTCCTCGCCTATGGTTTGGTGTTCCCTCTTCTCCTTCAATTTTTTTAATACACTTTTCCCTCACATTCTCGAATGCCTCTCTTTCTTCTTCTTAATAAGGTATTCCTCTTCTTCCTTTTTTTATTTACTCCGTGTGTCCGTAGGGCATCGGATCATCATTTCGTTTGATATCCACTTTCAACCCACTTGCTATACAACTTCCTGTCGCTCCTTAATTTTTTCGACCCTAGTTTGGCGCTTTCTCTATCCTTCGCGCCAAAAAGTTTCTATTTTTTCCTTTTTTTTTCTCTACCCCTTATGCCTGTCATTTTTCTTCCTATCCACTTTTAACCCATTTGTTATACATGTTCCTGTCGCTTGTTAATCTCCTCGCCTATGGTTTGGTGTTCCCTCTTCTTCTCCAATTTTTTTAATACACTTTTCCCTCATATTCTTGAATGCCTCTCTTTCTTCTTCTTAATAAAGTATTTCTCTTATATCTTTATTTCTCTACCGCTTATAGCCGTAGGATACATCATTTCTCTTCCTATACATTTTCTGTACATCTTCCTATTGCTTGACAATCTTCTCTCCTCCGATAAAGCCTTGCTTACGTACTTCACCGAATAGTGTATATATATTTCTCGTTAATAGAATTTTTTCTTCTCCTTTTACCCCTTTATCTTCTCCTTATAGGTCATCGAGTCTCCATTTTTTTTAAGCTAGTTTAAACTTATTTGCTATACACCTTTACGTCGTTTGTAGGTTTCATCGGTTTTAATATGGGGTTTCCATCCTCTTCCACCAAATCTTCTATAGGTTGCTTCCATAATATGCATATGTTTCTTCCATAATATACTTGGTTAAGTTCTCTGTCTTCTTCGTAATAAAGTCCACTGCTTCTTCTTCTTCTTTTTCCTTTACCCCTTAAGCCTGGAAGCCTGTAGTTACTCTTCGTATCTATTTTCAACCTATTTCCTATACATTTTCCTATTGCTTGTTAGTTTTCTTGTTTCTAGCATTGTGTTTGCTCTCTATTTCACCAAATCCTCTATCTAATTCTTCTTCCTAATACAGTCTTCTTCTTCTTCTTGTCTATGTCTATCCATTATGCCCCATGGGGTCTCCGGGTTTCCATTCCATTTTGTAGCTATTTTCAACTTATTTCTTACACATCCCTATGTGATTTGTTAATCTTCTCACCTGTAGCATAGCGTTTCCTCTCTCTTCCACCAAATCTTCTACATGTTTCTTCCATAATATTCATATGTGTCTTCCATAATATTCTTGGTTTGGCTCTCTGTCTACTTTCTAGTATAGTCTACATCTTTTTGTTCTTTCTATTTTTTCTTTATTTCTTATACCTGTAGGGCATCGAACCATCATTTAATTTTCTATGCATTTTCAACTCTTTTCCTATTTATCTTCCTATTTTCTTTTTCTAATCTTCTTATCTTTACTATAGTCTTTGCGCTGTCCTTTGCCAAATGTTTTATACGCTTCCCCTCTAATGTTCTTGCTCGGTCGTTCTCTGTTTCTCCTCCCACACATTTTTCGGCAATTAAGTTTGGCACTCTATTCTTCCCTATGCAGACATACTACTACGGTTATTTATCCTTTTTCTTTGCAACAAAGGTTCCACTTCCATTATCTCTCTAATTGTAATATTATGAATTATGCACCATCTGCTTGGTCATTAATTTACGCTAATACTTCATTACGACTATTTCTAATCCTTGATTTGTTTGATTTTACTATTATATTAACAAATAACTTCGTTTATTTCGAGACCCATAAATTGAAATATGAGTTATTAATTTTGCATTGAATTGCATTTTAAAGACCACAAGGTTTATTAAAGTTTTTTATATACCTTTATGATGTAATTTATAAATACGATTTGACAAAAAACCAATTGTTGCTAATAATGTCGTGGTATTGTATAAAAACCGTACTCTTTGCATTTTTTGGCGGTAACTGCAATTTTTGGAATGACATGTCATTTGAATCTTAATTTGTTCATAGTTTTAGAATGCAATGATCAAAATCGTATAATTGGAGGTTTACCCGTCAATATAAAAAACCACCCTTACATCGCGGCCATAATACTCAAGAATGAATATGCTGAATCAGTCGATTTTCGAGGAGCTGCAGTTATTGTGAGTCGCCAGTGGGCTCTCACTGCGGCTCACTGCCTGTTACAGTTTGCGGTAGGTAAGTTTTTAACTATAATTTTCAATCGTTCTAACCATCATCATGCAAGTTTTACTCATTCATTGTATTATTCAATAGCATAGTGTACTGGAAAGCGGATTTATATTCCTAAGAAGCGGTACAAATACGTGGGACGTTGAAGACACTCATATATACCACAAAGATCACAAAATTATATATACACACGCACATCCAAACTTCAGTGAACATTCGGGTTATGATTGCGATATTGGAATTATAAAAGTTAAGGAACCGTTTAATGGACACCATGAAAAACCCATAAAAGTCGCTAGCACACATTTTAGGGTAAGCCATTATTTATTTACTGCAATTAAACTTTACACGGTATGATGCAAGAATACGAAAAAGTAGTTAAGGACAACAAAATACAGTTTCATTTCAAGAATTTCCGGTCATCAAAATTACGTATCTGTGTGTAATCAACCTTTAGCCGAATGCGAAACCCTCCACTTTTCTTGCCGTTTGATTTATTCCTTCGCTAACAGAAGCTATACCTAAGTGCGTCCAGTAACTACGGCACAAATCCGTATGTGTTTATAATTATGTTTTCGACTCAGTTGAATATACTCCCATTAGTCGTACACAAATCACCATGGAGAAACAATGTTAATCGCTTAAACACGTAGTTCTGAATCCACGTTAAGCTGTAGGTCTTCTGTATCTGTGGCCTCGTAAGTGATAAATCTCCCGAAGAAGAATAGGGTCCCTTTAAAAGAAACATTGCTAGGAATATATTATTATTATAAAGCTTTCACAGGCGTTACAGGCCCATCCCTTTGGTGTAAGACAAGGCTATGTTACTTTGTGCTATGCACAACAGGGCCCGACTCTGCGGGTTACCGTGTTGGTGCATAACCATGCTTAACCTGCTGTGTGTGGTGTATTTTTGTGTATATGCTCTTGTTACTCCTCTAGTGCGATCGTAACACGAGAAGTGCCATTAATGCCCCAATGGCAAATGAAGACCGGGACTCAGTACTGATCACCCAAGAAATTAGAAAAATTTGCGACCATGGAGGGACTCGAACCGGGAAGCGTTTGGACTATTACATCCGAAGCTTAGCTCTCTAACTATTGAGCCACCCCCGCCCTTGCTAGGAATATAAGAACATACTAAGAGACAGGGTATTCTATTAGAAGTGAAAAAGGCTGGAACAATAATAAAAATCCACAAATATAAAATAGTACTTGGTGTTCCCTAAAAACTAGGGCGAAGAATGTACAAACACAGACTCTTCTATTTCAAGAGATATTAGAACACAATCAGAAGAACGCATATATACAGGTTGTTTCATTACCAAATGGCAATTAATTTTTTCAATAAAACATTTTTTAATTAAGCATATTTCACATCTTCACTCAGCTTGTTTATTATGTTTAAAAATTTCCAAACAAAGCAATTTCGGCCAGTTTATTGCTTGTATCGAAAAGCGGACTTATACATGCTATTCGCTGAAGAGAATGAATACATATACATACATATAAATACATATTGCGATATCTAAATTTGTATTAGTAGTTCTGGATTCTGGATTAGAAGGGGTTCATGTATGTTTAGACCTCAAGAAAGTGGGCCCATTATGCAGCCACTCTGGTTTTCTCACTCAAGCCCTTTCGAAGAACTAGAGAATATTTTCCAGAGGTGTGTTGCGAATCGCAGCCATGTCAGGTCAAAATTCCGCCAACATGGGTCCTCTGATTTTTGCGAGTGCAGGGCAGTCGCACAGAAGATGTTCGGCGTCTCGTCCTGTAGTTGCCACCTTCCACAGATTGGGTCATCAACTAGTCCCATCCTGAGCATGTGCTTATTTAGTCGGCAGTGCCCGGTGAGTATTCCTACGATAAGGCGTAGTTTTCTTCGTGGTAGAGGTGCGCAAAATTTGCCATTCTTCGCGAGGGGGCTGTGATGGCCATCTTTGCTTGTCGGTATTTATCTGTTGCTATGGCATCTTTTGGTTTCTTGATTAATTATGGTGTATAGCAGAGCGAGCGAGGGCGCAACGGCCGGTCAGGGCTCTCAGAAAGTTTGTTCCGAGCCTTGTCTCACCAGGGCATGGGCCTGCTCGTTGCCATATATTACTGTATGCCCTGTAACCCAGGTGACTTTGCTGATGATGATTTGAAAGAGCGAGATCTAGGACCCGGTTTTCCTAGCATCTCTAGCACTGCAGCCGTCATTGGCTTATTGTACACCCTTGATTTTTGATTTGAAAGAGCGAGATCTAGGACGAGGTTTTTCAAGTATCTCTAAGCACTGCAGCTATCATTGGCTTATTGTACACCCTAACTATGAATTTTGCATGTCTGGGGTAATTCCAACTCCTGTAGTGATTTTTAACGTGTCACACATCGCAGTGGCACGGGACGCGCCATCGGATCCATCGGATCTAAAGGCAAATGCGCTAACCACTAGACCACCAAGGCCGGCTAACCCAGGTGACTTTGCTTGCTTGCTTGCTTTGAAAGAGCGAGATCTAGGACGCGGTTTTCCAAGCATCTCTATGCACTTAGGCCATATGGCCTATTGTACACCCTAACTAAGAATTTTGCCTATCTGGGGTAATTCCAACTCCAGTAGTGATTGTGACTTTAGTCATTGCTAAATGTCAGATCCAGTGTGCGGTAGCAGTCGAGTACCATACCTGCAACAATTTTGGATTTTTCCGAGCAAGTAAAGTCACCCTACTGTTGCTAGCTGTTCTAAATGCTTTATTTTAAATACTACGCTCTAGAATGGTGTTTCTACCTTACATTATGGTCATTACTTCCGCTTGAAAGACGGTCGTCAGTTTGTCTAGTGCTATGTTTTAGCGTAGGTCCAGGTCTTCCGAGAAAATACATGCTCCTGTACCTTTTGGTTGTTTTGGATCCATTAGTGAAGATGGATATGCCAGGTTCGGCTCCAACTTCGGTATACGTTGGGATACTGAAGTGCTTCTTCAATATAAATTTGGGTTAGAGGGAGTCTACCACTACCCCAAGCAGAAGCGTTCTGTGGGGGCAGCTTCTTTCAGGATACTGTGTGATTCGCTCCACTGCCTTCATCATTCCATAAACCGTTTATCCGTTTATCGTAGGGCCGCTCTCAGTGCCGTCTCCTCCACGTCAATAAACAGTAGAGGGAAGCCGAAAACGACCTGTAGGACTACAGCGGGTGTGGAACACATCGCACCCATGATACTCAGACAAGCCAGTCTCTGGATGTGTGAGATCTCGTTTGCCGTGGTAGCTTGCCTGATTCTGGGCCACCAGTCTACAGCTCCTTAGCAAAGCATGGACCTGTGTACCTGTGTGTACAGCCACAAGACAGCCTTTGGTGATGGTCTCCAAGGTTTGCCCATCGCGCGATGACTCTGCGAAAAAGTCGCACTTGCTTTTTTCATTTTTGTTTTTATAATTTTTGCCCAGTTCAGCTTCTTATCAAATACAACACCCAGGTATCTGACTTTCTCTGAAAAAGTTAAGGGGGTTTGGAAGAGTGTTGGAATCCTAATGTCACGATTGTCCCTTTCTTTATGAACAGAGTCAACTCAGTCTTTCTTGGATTAACGGCCAAGGAGTGCTCCGTACACCACTGTTCAGTAAGTCGAAGTGCTGTTTACATTAGATTGCACAGCACTTGTTAATACTTGCCGTTGAGCAGGACAGTTATATCATCTTCATATTCTATAGTATAAAAACCAACGGAGAACGCTGTCAACTACCAAGTTCCATAATATTGGTGATTGGCCGCCTTGCGGGCAGCCTCTATTTACCGTTCCTCTAATGGTGGCGCTTCCTATACTAATATGTACTGGTCGAAGTTGGAGAAATTTCCAAATCCATTACCGTAGAGTAGCATTTACCCACGGTTACGTAAGGCTACCTCGATACTAAGTTAGCATTATCAGAAGCACCTCTATATCTATGAATGCATAGTAGTATTATGAATCAAAATTGCCGATTTGGTATCAATAAAGCACATTCAACTAAAACTAGGTTTAAATAAGTTAATATTTGAAATACTTAAACATAGATATTTATAAAAAATACTTAGTTGTTTTCTTTATTTAGGAGGTGAGTAAAACAAAATATCAAACATACCAAAGAGTCACGTCGGATGCATAATACCTTCAATAAAAATGAAACATCGTAGTATCTTGTGGTATATATTTTGGATTGCCTATATTTGGAATGGTAGGCTTGTAGTCTACTTTAAGTAAACCAGTATACCTAATAGAATTTTATTTTCGACCAGTGGCAATTATAAAGGTGATGACGGTAAACGTGTTGATGTACCTGCTCTAATTACAAGAATGAAACTGTTTAGTCTTCTTGGTGAATATTTTTCATTCTAAGCATATATCACGAATCTTAATTTTGCACTTTCTTCTTTTCTGGTGGTGTATTTTGAAATTCATATTCTTAATGGTTGATTTGTTTTCCCAATGCACTCGTCGGATTCACACAGTTAGTAAACTATGTACAATATTTCATACTTTTCTAAGTTTTTTATTTGGTGAAAAATACATCGTCTATGTTGAATCAGTATGGGGTGTGGATACCTAATGTTTCTGCCTCCGCTGTTAAACCTCCTTTATTCTTAATTAAATACTTATTTTAGATAGACCTTCTCTTTTATAACTTGTAATATCTTCTTCTCTCTCCAGATTTTCGTTTCTTGAACATTATCAATTGTGGAGGCGTTTAGCCACAGATAGTTTCGCAGTAAGGCAAAGTCGTAGTGGAAGTATCTAGTATAACGATAGATTTATGTACACAGTGGTAAGATAGTTGTACTAATCATCGACTATTTAAGGTAAACAATGAATTCTACAAGACCAAAATTTGGTTATCTAATAGTTTGATGTTAAAACTATCGTACAAGGATTATTCTTGATACTTCTGAATCACACCTAGATCTTCTTGTTTCCTGTGGAGTTCATGTAGTCTTGGTGAGTTGGTGCTGAATCTGTTTGGTGGCGAGTGCTGATTGCTAGGTTCTTCGTGCCTATGTCTTCTAGGTCTCTTCTAACGGATTATCTACAATTTTTCAATCAGATTTTAGTGAAATGTATTTGTTACCTCATTGTTAGTGCAGCATCTTCCCTTAGGTCAATAAAGTTATCTGAATGTTCTAAGTAAAGAAGAAAAAGAAGGGTGGTTGAAGAATATTTCTACTCCATACGGGGTTCCCTAGAGATGCAGTTAACTATGGTAAGGTTTAGGGATTTTTGAAAGATCTGCAGGTTTTGTGAAATAGGTATTCTGAAGGAGGAGACGGTCTTTGATTAGGTTGGAGATGTTTTAGATATTGTTGTCGACTTTCATGCTGGGGTGTTCTAAGGGAAGGTAGAATATATGACGGTGGATTTGTCTTTCGCAGAAGGCAATTTGCTGGACAGGGGTTTGATAATCGACTACAGGACGTATGAAGGTGTTGTAGATATAGAACAGAGTTCATAGTTGCAGCCTTGGAAGCGACCTTGGATGCACCGGAGAGGGTTTGAGAGTTTTACGACTTTTTTTAGAATTACTTGGAAATCGGAATTATGGTATTGGTTATCTGGTAAAAATAATAGAAATAGTAATAGTAATATCATCACAGTATTTATGGGATCCAGAATTCATATTCTTCGTAACGTTGTTAACTAGAGTACATGCTTTTCTATACTTCACGATGCAGGTATACTTTTCATTTCTGTTGTTTGTACATTTTATTTTAGTTATGAATAATAGTACCTACCTATTTTTCAGGACAATTTCAAGTCGGCTACTGTGTTGGGTTGGGGAACCACTGACTACAGCATCCAAGTGCCCATGGAAGCACTTCGAGGAGTAAATATAGATATGTTTTCGCATAAGCAATGTTTAAAATTTTATAAGTAGGTGATCTGCTCTTTCATTTCAACAACTAAATTGTTTATTCTGTAACTGTAGAAACATTGATTCAATACATTTTACTCATAACATGCTCTGCGGTGGATCGATTGAAGGCGGAAAAGACGCATGTAATGGCGATTCCGGGGGCCCATTAACACATTCAAATGTACTCGTAGGTAAGCTTGCCATCCTTTGTTGCCATTTCAGTGTAATATCTAAATTAAAGGATTAGTCTCTTATGGAATCAACTGCGGACTTCCAGAATATCCAGGAATTTACACCAAAGTTTCAAGTTTTCACAAATGGCTGGAAAACTTAGAAAAACAGTTAGGTACCACATTCGACATACATTTTACAAATACGGTAAATGGATGAGCCCTATCGTCGAACGAACATAACATTAAATCCTAAAGAGAACCTACCTGGCAGATAATTTCAGTAGGGATTAGATTAGTAATCGTGTAAAACTGTTCAAAATAAACAATACTCAAAAATATCTAATTTTTACAAAATATCTTACAAATTTATCATCTGTATTCCAAGATTTACATCACTTCCTTTCTGAAATTTGCGAGTCAAATATTCTATCCGTTAAATCGTAATTGCTGCTGTTGGCTACTCTTCTTGACTTTACAGTCAAAAGCAGTACAAGGAGAGTCGAATCAGCTGTATTTACATTGTATCATATGAGTATTGTAAGTGAGTGTTGTAAGTAACTTTATGTATTTTAGCAATATTTGGCTTGTATTAGGAATTATTTTATAAAATGGGGTTTTTGTCGCTTCTCTACTATATACCAATCAATACTATATATTTCAGAAATATGTTTTTAATAACACTGTAACAATAGAAAACCTGGCAAGCAAATGTCAAATAAATTAATTGTAAAATGATGACGTTGTCCACACATATTATAAAGCTAAATTGATTTTATAATATTTGGTCACTACTTTGGAAATGTTTTGTTATTAATTTAGTCAATTTAATGCTTTGTTCTTCTTGGAGGATTCCGTTGGGGACGCATAAGAATTTGTTTGTAAGTAATCGGTTGCTAGGCAAGGCGCTCAAAATCGAGGGATTTTGTCTTAAAAACAAATCAGTTGATAAAACAAAAATTGCTATAAACTCTTGGCGCAAAAAACACGCTTTTCGGTAGCTCTGCAAAATTGTAAATTTTATTTATTTATTCAAATGTTTCGCTAATAAAACATTGTGCTAATGTTTCATAACATTCTAAATGTGTTTTGATCTTACTTACGGTAGAGAATTTCTGAAAACTGTATGAATTTGCTATTGCGGATATTCAACAAGAGGAAGATATCTTAATTAAGAATCTGATATTGTTTTTATGGAGCCCAATGTGTAGATTTAACCATTCATTTAATTTTACTGTTCCCAACTTAATAATTACTATTAGTAGTATTTAATTAGAGATGCATAACAAAAAATATATTGTGATGGATTCTAACTAGCTAGTTTGTTCGATGTCAATTTATTTATTTTCAAAGGATACTCGTGCATTATATCTTGTCATGGAATTCGGTTTTCTTTTTGATTCATAATAAGGGCAGACCTTAACGCAGTTAACTTCTTGTTTGGGTTGAAAACTCTGCGAAAACTCGTTTATGATGAAAACCTAGAACAAAAAGAATTTTTGTAAAAATTTTATTATTAAGAAGGTTATATGTTAAGATACATGCATAGGAAGATGACATAGATCACCTAGAACTCTATTAAAAGCTAAGCTCTAATATTTTTGGACCTCGTAAGAAGATGTAGCAAGATCGGAGAAGTTTTTGGAAAAGTGATTTTGAATTTTGTGTAGAACCCAAGATGTTTTTAGAGGCTATTTTAGAACGTATATTAAGTGTCTATGTGGTCGGGGCCAGTTTGGAAAGTGGCGCTGTAAAATTATAAACACTTATAAATTAATTATTTTAACTGTCAAAATTAAAATTGTAATTATTTTTTTAGATCCATGTATCATTTGGTATTTTTTTACGCAAATTTAGCATCTGGCTGTATTGTTTACATATAAAAAAATGTTAAAAAAAGCTGTACAATTTTTTACGTGTTAATGCACGCATTTTTATGTTTGTCTTCAAATTTGAAATTTAATTGTTCTGTTGTGTATAATAAATACATACGTTAAAGTTTAAAACGTGTTTACTTAACGAAAATATGGTTTAGTCAGCTTACCAAGGTAATTGTCAAGAAAGTTATTACAAGTGGAGATTTATTGGAATTTGCGGTTGAAGATTGGACTAAAGGACGCCACTGCACGCGGTTCCTGAGAATCCTACAAGGTCAACACCTCATCTAGGAAGATATTTACTTCAACACGAAAGATACCAACTAAAAGGTAATCCAAAACTGCTTACCTATTTAGAGATACACCTGAGCTTCGGATTCCCGTGGAAGACACTGCCAGGATATTTTTGACCTGTTTAGTATTGTATGAAAGTTCTATAAAACACTTACCTATAGGTTTTTACGAAGTGCAGCTCACGAGTTTAGCCTGCTTGGATTTCGCTGATTATTAAGGTTATATTTGTATTTGCCCATTTGCTAGTATATTACCAGGACGCTATTGAACCGACTAACTGTGACGTAGTAGTTATCATGCTCGAGAGCTATACCGTGGTATATTTAATTTAATTCTTTTGGAGGCAAGTTTACATTCTGTCACCTGGCGCCCAAAATTTAAATTCAGTATCAAAGTTATAAATCTTCAATAAATTAATTACGATTGCTAGTTGCAAGGGATAATAATTTAAAATTAAATTTAATTTGTTTCTTGTTTATTTTTCTCCTTAGCTATCCCGATCGATTAGATCGTAACAATATATATAATATATAAAATTAATTAATCGCTCCTACAACATAAGTATAACTAATTAGACTTACTTTGTACCACCCTCAACTGCAAGAGGGCAGAAATTGTAGATGCACTAAATCCTCATTTTAAATTACGATAATCATGTTCATTTTCGACGCGGACCTGCTCATTGTAGGTAATTAACAGGCCATTGGTCTGCACACACAGGAAGAAGAAAAAGAGAATAACAGAAGATAGTGGGCGTAAAATCACAAAATTTTGAACATTGACCGAAAGTCTTGAAATATAAATATAAAATTAACATAGAACGTGATTTAATAATAGAATAGAAGATAGAATCTGAAATACGGAAGAAAACTAAAGAAGAAAATGAAAGAGGAAACACTATAAATATAGGCTACCAAAAATTAGAAATCAATGGAACTAAGCATGAATGGAACAGAAACGAAGGAAATCTAGAGAAATCTGATAATTCAATTAAAAAGAAACTAAAATAAAAGGATGTAATGTAAGGGGGGAGGAGGATGGATAACGTAATAAAAAGAGAATTTAAAAACTAGAGTTTAACATATTCGGAATACGAGAAACGAATTTAAAAGGAGATGAAGTAAGGGAATGGATGGATATGGGTTTATGAACAGCGGAAGAGATGGGAACAAGCTAGGGGTGAGCTTCTTAGTAGAAAAAGCAATAAAAAAGACAATAGCAGATTTTAAGAACGTAGGTAATAGATTATGTTGATTATGAATAAGAGGAACGCAAAGTAAGGTAACAATAACAAACGTGCCAATGCACCCATGAAAGAAAGAAAAGAAGAGGCAAAGCTCCAGTATTACGAGAAATTAGACAAAGAATATGAGAAGACCCCCAGCTTTGACATAACAATTGTAATAGGAAATTTAATTGCGAAGGTAAGGAAGTAAAACAGATTCAAATCAATAATCCGTGAATAAACACTTCGAAGCCAATGACAATAGGGGAAAAAATGATAAACTTAGAAGCAGGCAGAAGATTGAAAGTAAGAACAACTGTCTTGAATCGGTAGAAAATCTACCAGATGGAAGGTATATTAACCAGTGGCGGCTTGTACTAAAGGGTACAAGGGCACGTGCCCACCCAACCACCAAGATAAACACAGAAAGAAATTCGCATGTAATTCAGTGCATTATTTTAATTTCATTATTTTAACGATGGTATCAAATTTTCCTTCCGCACCAAAGGCGC